>JARHVA010003397.1:1740000-2013193 GCA_037957365.1 Torreya grandis | reverse complement strand
TATTATTTAAAAATAAGGACTATCAATTAACCCTAATAGAGTAAGTGTTATCTTAGCCTCATCCCTTGCCAAATCACAATAAATGGATCCAGAGCTTCCTTAGGAAGAATAAATTTGTGATAAGGTCACACCTAGTTTTGTAAACTTAGTCAAACCCATCATCACCATGGTGAGGAAAATCCAGTGTTTGCTTGGTCTAATTAAGTTAAGGCAACCTTTGAGTCTATTAAGTAGGCCATTTCCAAATCACCCTCACTCTTGAATCCTAACTTTTCCAAGGACTTCATCTTGTACACCTTTTCCAATATTGATAACATATCAACTATGTTGATGCAGAAGAATGTTGAAGGAATGGAGCAACCAATTTCCTTTTTTAGTCAAGGTCTAGAAGGATATGAGGTTAGGTATACTTTCATAAATAAACAAGTTATTGAAACCTTGAGAATATTTAAGAAGTTTAGACACATGCTCTCCAATAGTAAGATCCATCTTATGGTGTCTCATCCTAGAGTTAGGGACTTCTTCCCTAAAAAATATTTAAATGAGAAGAGAGAAGGCTCGATCACCAAGGTCATGGAATATGATGTGGAGATCAAGGTCACCAAGTTGTTTAGAGTAAGGGATTATGTGATAACATGGTAAAGGATATCCAAGAAGACAAAGAAGCTATTTTGGTGACCCAAGATAACTTATAGGTAGGTGCACCTCCACTTAAAAAGAGATGGATTCAATACATGAATCACTTATTGACAATATTGAGAATGCCCCTAATGTTTAGATAAATATAAAAGAAGGTTTTTTTAGGATTAAATACACACCTTATGAATTGGTTGATGGAGTTATTTTTAGAAGGGACCTCAATGGGGTACTCCTTAGGTGAATAAATAATGACAAGGTGACCAAAATATTAAAGCAGTTCCATGATGGACCTATAAGAGGTCATTTTTAACCTAGAACCATAGAAGCAAAAGTAATGAAGGCTTATTTTTACTAGCCCAAAATTTTCAAATATGCTCATGCATGGGTTAGAAAATGCCATAATTATTCTCTCTTTATAGGAAAGCAGAAACTAGTAGCCCTTACACTCAATCCAATTCAAGTAGAGCAACCCTTCATGCAATTTGGGTTAGAATTCATATGGATGATTAATCCACCATTAAGTGTAGGTCATAAATGGGTTCTCACTGTAATTGACTACTTAACTAGGTGGGTGGAAGCCATTGCTTTGAAGGTGGCTAATGAGGGTGTAGTTATGGACTTATATAATATCATTATGACTAGGTTCAATGTCTCAATCACCATAATTTTAGATAATACATTGACATTCCTTGGTATGAAGACAAGTGAGTGGGCTCTCAAACTAGGCATCTACCTCAACAAGTCTTCCAACTAATATCCTCAAGGAAATGGACTGATAGATTCCACAAGTAAGAATTTAATAAAAATCATAAGGAGACCATGAAAGAGAATCAAAGAACATGGCACACCCAATCTAAGGATAGGATTATGGGATGATAGTGTGACTCCTAAAGATATCATTGGTAATTTTCCATATGTTATTATGTATGAAAGGGAAGCCAAATTTCCCATCTCACTTAAGATACCTACATTAGAGTTAGCCCATCATCTTAATTTTATAGAGGATGAGACCATGAATGTGAGGATGATAGAGCTCATGAAAATGAAAAAAAACTAGGGACAATTGCTATGAAAACACTAGAATCACATCAAGCTCAAGTGAAAACCTAGTTCTCAAATGGAACTCAAATGAGGCCAAACTAGGTAACCATGCCAAGTTTAACATCTTATGGAGTTTTCCTTATTTGATCCATGGAGTCAAAGAACATAATGATTTTCTTATTGACCAACTAGATGGAGAGGTATTACCTATCCTAGTAAATATAATTAATTTAAATCCTTGTTATTAGAATCATTTCATCCATTGTAACATATTTTACATAATAGATTAGCTTTTATTCTTTCCTCTAAGTGTCTTGTGCACGTTTCTTTCTTTGTTGTGTGTTTCATTTTCAATAAGTGCCTTTGGCACTTTATTGTTCTATTTATTTTTTTTTCATTTCCTCAATAAAGGTTCCAAATAGGGATAGCCTTGTGTTATATTCATGATCAATTGAGATAAGACTTGGGACTTCGTATGCCTAATGGACCAGACAAGGAAAAATAAACTAGGTTCTAAAGCACAACATGCATGCTTCCTTATGAGTCACAAAAGATGTTGGCCATTTTTTAGATTAAATACCAATATTGTGCCTAGATGGATTAGGTTGATAATGGATGAGAATATGAATATATGTTCTATATGGAATGAGTGGTCCAAAAGATCTCATGTAAACTACAAAACTTTTGAAACATGTTAAGTTAATTTAAGGTGTAGATTATATAATTTTAAGAAAGTAGGTATCTATGATGGTCATAAGATTTAGGAGAATAAATCAGGTTTCACATAGGCCTCAGGGGTTTATTAGAACCCTGGAATATTGAGAAAATGATGAATTAGGTAAGTTCAAAAATTAGACCATCACTAAGATGTCATCCATAAAAGGAATGAACCAATTCACTTGTGGATTTTATAAATGCACTTCAAAAATCCTCATGATTCAAAAGCTTACATCAACGTGGAGTTATTCATACCAAGATCATGATCTACATGTTTCATTCCTGTGTGATCTTTCTATCTCAAGATCTAAGTGTTCAAAGATAGAATTCCAACATAGGACATTTATGCAAGTGTCAAGTGTGAGATTCACAAAATGACCATTTGGATTCAAAAATTCTATAAAAGGTCTAAATTTAAGAAAGATATAATGGAAAAATTGAGCTCACGTTCTGATAAGAAATATCTAGTATTTTTTTGTTGGGGTCAAATGAGTCAAAAGGTCCTTGGATTAAATCCCTTTAAAGAGATATAGGTTGGATAAGATCTAATGATGCAGATCAACCAAGAAGAGATACAATGGCTTGATCTTGACTAATAAAGAGGTGGGTCTAAACTAGATAAATTATCAGCACTCGTTTATACCAAATTATTTAATAGTGTATAGGAACTAAAATAAAATTGGGTCTAATGAGATCAAAGGCTCATGTTGCTTCATATACCTTGACCAAATGGTGCATGATAAAGTCAACATGTCAAAGGATCTTCATGGTAAGAAATAAATGGACCACATTACTTCATACCAAGGAGATAAATGTTGAACAATAGGTCAAAAATGTCAAGATATAACAATGGGGATCTATGAGGCCAATGGGAATAAAGATATGATAGAACAATTTGATGGTCTAAGAAATATTTGATGGATAAAGTCAACTAGGAGTCAAACTAAGAACTAGTTTTTGATGAAATCAAATAAGGTCTTGTAGGGTCATCCTTCCACCATTAAATATTGATCCAATGTCATGAAGTGGGACATAACCATGTAATAAGGTATAAATAACATAAAGGGACCACCATTAAGTCTAAATATGGACCTGTGCATATGGTAGATTCTCAATCCTTGTAGAGATAAAGTGTGTCTATTTCTACCTATTATAATCTATAAAATGTATAGGTATTCATCATATGAAAACTATAGGAAAAACAATAATCTTAGATTGGTTTTCTACCTATATAATGAACTTACAATCTAAATAGGGAAATGGAGTAGATATGCGATTAATGCAAGAGTATTCATCCTTCAACATGGCCATATTTTTAGAAAAATGGCCACTTAAGATGAAAAAATCCATGATTATATCAAATATATGGTCGTGAAATTTTTGTCTTCAGTGGGATATGGCATGAAGGATCATAGAAAAATATCTGGTGGTTGGGACTTCCAACTAATAACATTTAATGCATCCTTAAAACATTTGGGGAATTTCCCATTTGATAAGCCATGAGCAGTGTCCTAATTGATAAAATAATGGTAAAGCATTCATTGAAATAAAATGTGGTACCCCCAAGTTCAATAAATGACCTAGGATAATGTGTTTCCTCTCTGATGGCATGCTCCCACATTCTTTCTCTCTCTCTTCCTATGTATCCTAGTCTCATTCCCATTATGGGGGTTATCAGCTCTTCAAAAAATTTCATTATTTTCTTAGATAAGGATACTCATTGAGACTCTTTAAAAAGTGTGTTCATTTTATATGTTTAAGCCCTATCAAAATATTTTAAGAACTGCCTTTTGAAATAAAAGGATCAAATCTTTGCCTATCTCTTATCTTTAATAAGTGCTTAGTATGCTTGTGTATGGTGAATTTGTGAAAGAGAGTCTTACTAGTTTGATATACTTATTATTACATATTTTAATTTGTTTTAAAGATAAATTTTTAGGTCCTAGATTAGTGTTCTACTTAGAACCTTTTCTATGAAATATTTATATAACTAGTGAGATTGTGAGGTTGTGTGTGTTATAGTTGTTTTATGCTAATTTAGTTTGGGTTAAAGCTTGTATGAGTGTCCATTTTAACTTTGGTTCATCAAAATTTTAAACATTATTATGATCCCTTAAACCATTTATAACACTTAGTTGTTTACATTAGTTTGGGTGAGCATCAAGTAAAAGTCGACTCTTCTCTAGAGGTCCAACCCCATTATAGGTGATCCATAACTTAGGGTTATTCCCATTGTGTATCTCAATTGGGGGGAACATAAATAAATATTTCCAAGGGTTAATATTGAAAATAAAATGGGAATTTAGTATAATAGGCTAAAACATTGAAGCCAAAATGGCTTGTCTGGTTGAGAAAGGACAGTGAGAGAGAAGGTCAATAGATTGGTCTGTAAGACCAATAGTTTCCATTAGACATCATGATATTTATATTTATGTTTTTATAAGGATGTTTTAATAAAATTTTCATTAATTTTAATTCCTTTAGTGTGTCTCTTTAGGTTTCAAAATTTCAAGGTTCCATGACTGCATTTTGAATCCAGTTGGCAGTTCAAAGTAAGCATCTTGCAGAGAAGAGTTTGAGCCTATATACCTTGAGATGAAGCATTTAATGAAGTTTGTGATGAAATATAGGTCATGAATTTTTATTTATATGTTATTTTTTCCATGGTGATGTGGAAAATGGTGTTTTTTCTTTAGTTTTTTAAGATAGATTTTTTGTGTATGCACAGGGTTATTGTGAATAGTGTTTTGAGAAGGGTTTCAAGTGGTGGTTGGACCTAAAAGGTATTTTGGACCCAAATTTAAGTTTTATATGGTATATTTGAGTATAATATGAGGTTTTAATACATTATTTTAAGTTTTAAATCATTTCAAGAAAGACTAAGTGTAACATTCTCTAATGAAGGCCTAATTGGGATTAGGTCTCCTTAAGACCTAAAAGAGGTTTTGGTCATATATGATATGACCCATATTTTATATTAAATTATTAATGTTTTAAAATTGTTATAATACCTATTTTAAGGGTAATACAATAATTAAAATGTGCTTGTCTGACCAAGGTGTGTGAGAGCAAATGACTTATATAAAATCAAGACTAATTAGGCCTAATTGGTGTGTTAGATAAGGGAGTGTTAAAGAGAATAAAATATCACAAAGAGGATAATTATGTGGTCATGTGGAAAATAATTTTTGTATCATGATTATATAATATAAATTTTGAGTATGGAAATTAAGGTCATATAACCTAATTAGTCTGTAAGAGATCTAGTAAAGTGAAGAAGCCTAAATATAGTTTTGAGAGGGATAGAAGTGTGTGAAGACATAAATAAGAGGAACATAATATATTTAAGGTTTTAAAAAATAAAAATATGGAAGTAATAATTCTACTTGGATAAGTGGTTTCTTTTTTAAGAGGTAGTTGAGTTGGTGTTGAGTCACTAACGGAGTTGGTGATTCCTAGTAAGTGGGTGCTTTTTAAAGACTCTATCAAGTTGGTGATTGATAGATTGGGGTTATAGATAAAATTTGAGTGGTTTATAAATTGAATTTGAATAATTTATTTATAATAATTTTTCTCCAAGCTATGGTAAATGGTTCTTGTTCCTTATGATGGTTTACCACTTATATGATGTGTTACTTACTATGTGCATATTCTCATGTTGATAGACTAGTTGATATTTATTGATGAATGATTATAAGATCTATTTAATTGAAAGTAAAAGGTTTCAAGGACATTGATTCACCCCCACCTCTAAGTACATTGTGCTTCCAACACTAGTTACATCATGTAGTTTTAGTTTTAGTTTTAGATGCATCTACTAAACATGGGTAGGCAATGATGGAGTCATGGTATATTTATGTTATTGATCTACCTACATGAAAGGGTTGGACACACAATGAGTCCAAACCAATATATTCACAAGTCATGAACCACAAATCAGGGTTGGATAATGATGGAGTCAAAACTAGATTGAGTTCTTAAGCCACCCACACATGAGGAGTGAGCAATCCATTAGCTCATTCTAAGTTATTCACTAATTGATCACTATCTACACACATATAGGTTTCCACCAAGTTTAATCATTGGTTTGAATACCTAGAGATGTGTATTCATTTATTTCCTCTCTCTTATCTTTTTATATATTTTTATCTCTTTACTCAATTTTGTCTTTGCTTTTGACATCTATTAAGTAAGGATTGATTTATGTAAATTTCATTTTTAAGAAACATAATGGATCATATTTCACATCCTTAGATCTATATTCATGGGCTTAACCTCTTAGGTAAGTCCAATAACACTTCTTTTTCCTTTATCATAGTCATTTTACTTTGTTGAATTTATAGAATGAAGGGGGAAAAACGTAATCACCTCAAAATGACACTTGAGTGATAAGAGTTCTACTTGAGACCAACCATACCTATCTTATCCATAGACCTATCTCAAGGCCTATTTTAACATGTATCCAAACTTCATGCAATCCACATGCATCCCTAAATTAGTCTAAGACCATCATTTTGATATCCTAGCTCTTCATGCATTAGGTTCTTCCACCTAGAAACTAGCACCATAATGGGGATAGTAGAACCACATGGAATTATGTCCCAATTTTGGTTCTCCTATCTTTTCCATTATTTTTCCATTGATGGATATCTTTTCAAATATAAGACCACCTACAATTGGCCTAGACCCATTTTAACACCCAAAAAAGAACCCAAATAGTATATATACATGAATTTTATCCCTCTAACCACTATATGGAAATTATATGCAAATTACACATACAAACTTAGAACAAATTGTGCATAATTAAGGTTATCAATCCTTATTCTACCCTACTTATACATACAACCATCTATAACATTCCTAATCTCATATTAATTAGGTTTATAATCTTAAACACATTTAAATCACTCATGTCAACAATCATACTAGATTCACTTGCACTTGAACCAACACTTAGATGGGGAGAAATACATTTGGCTTGATCCTTCTTTAGAGTATTGGTATGTAGGCAAATCTCATCATAGAAGAGTGTTGAGGATGTCCATCTTACCCCACTAAAAACACACTTTATTACTTATATAAAATGGATTTCCTAAAAATATGGAGGTTTAGGTTTTTGTCACAAAAATATTCAAAATAGGTTATACACAGAGATCCATAACTCATGTGCATAGGAACAAGCTTGACAGACCCAGACATAGGTGCACCCACAAGCTCAAAATAGTTTTACACAAAGGACACTACTGCCAAAATAGGGACACTATCAACATGTGGAATTACTATTCAATTATGGAAATACTATTTAGGAGGGGTTTTAACACTTGGATCATATTTTTGACACATAAACCAGATTCTATCTCAGTTTTTAGCCTCTAGATCTCTTATTTCAGTCATTTTCGAACTAAGTTCTTATTCAAATTATTTATTGTTATTTTTATAAAGGTTTAATTAATTCAATTCTATTACAAATCAATGGATTTATTTATTCCATATTTATACCCTAATTTATTATACTCATCTTTAATAGCATCAGATTTACATACATCTAAGTCTTAAAAGGTTAAAGCAATAACATTCTATACATTTGAACTATTAAATCGATATTTTAGATTGAGACATATATGAGGTGCATTTATATACAAAAATAGATTAAAATTTCAACATAAAATAATTTTAAATATTTAAAATACTATTATGAACTATTGTCATACCCACAATGGATTGTTATTGAGCCAATCTACTATAACAGTTCAGTCACCTTTGGGAGGTTGAGTTGATTAAATCACTCAATCTTGCTAAACATATAAGTAATATTTTATTAAATAATATAACTTTACCATACTTATAGGTTGTATTTTATTAAATCATTCACTCTCAATAGATATATATTATGAGTTGATTAAATCTCTCACACTTAGTAGATTATGCACATATTTGGGTTGTACGATTGATGAAATAGAATTAATTGTCTTATTGTAATTTAACATTACACTAGGTTTAGGGGGCATGTATCCTCACACACACACACACACACACACACACACACACACACACACACACACACACACACACACACACACACACACACACACGTGCACTTTCAAGTTCCTAATTTTCTTAATCTCATATTTATTACTTCATAATGATACATCCTTTCAAATCATATTTATAAAAGATAATATGGTTGAATCAACACACATGTACTCCTAACCTTGATATTATTACCTTAAAGGATTTCAAATTCTTTAAATTTAGTAATTCATATAATGATTATATATTTTAATAATATCTTGGTTATAGGTTAGTCACCAACAAAGTACTCAAGCTAGGCTCACACAAAGATAAGGTTTGTTATACACACTTAAGTATGCATTAATTTAATTTAAACTATAAATTTCATTACTAGATTAAGGGGGGAATGTAGATACTAAATTATGATTTATATATTACCTTTGTTTGGTATACTTGGAAAATATCTATCATGGTTTCAACTTTTAGTTCTAGACCTACCTACTATTGAAAGGCTCGTGTTCACTATCTCTTTGTGCCTAATTACTTATATCTTAGTCTAAACATTATTATTATGATGGCTAGGCCCTTTTTACTATGAAAAAATATCTAAAAATTATTATTACCCTTCACTGCCAAGTATAGACCTATACTTATTTTATAGCTTCCTAGACACTTATGTTGTAGGTGGACACATGCATTAATGTAAAGTGTCTAATTTTCCTAAAAAGTTTTTAGTGCCCAAAATTCATCCAATTTAAAAAAATAAATGTATCCTAAAGTTTGGATTAAGTTATTTTAAGTGATATATTTCTCAAATAGATTGGTATACATACAAGATCAACCCTCATTCATTTGTCACCTTGAAAACACTTGAAAATCATATATAGCTCACAATGCATTACTCCAAGAATCACTTAATCAATCATTCAAGTGAGAAAACCTACCCTATTCATATTTATTTATATATCATTCATAGGAGTATTATTTCCATAGGTATGAAACATTCAAATAACAGTCCATGAGCCATATTTTCTAATTTATAAGCTAGGTCATTCAATGTCTTTGCTTATCACACATTGCATATGTGTTCACACACAACAAAACATGTAGGGGAGAAATAAATAATTATAAGGCTATCTTCATAGTATTATCTATGTATGTAATGACTATTTATTAAATTATCCTTGGGGTATCTCGACACCATGATCCCACTAACCCATTTTTATAACAATCACTCCAAGGGTGAAGAGTTAAGGTTTGATCATTTGATAAAGAGTGACAACCTAATCACACAATATAAAGACATCAAAATAAAGGTGATATAAACCTTATAAGTCTCTAGTTGGTTACATATATATCCAATCAATATTATGTATAAGACACCTATGGTAGGGTTAGACACCTACATCAACATAGTTTTCTAGATCTAATACAAGCATCTGAGGCAACAAAAATAATATCCCAGAATTTGATGACTATTCTAGGATCACCTTCTAATCCACTTCAAACATGTTATAAATTATAATTTCATGTAAAAATTAAAAATATCTAAGTATCATTTATTTCCAATTAAGTATAATATCTATCAATAGTTGTACTTTAATATTTTTATCAATCTTAGTTATATAAATTCCTAATATTGTTTATCTAAGTTTTATATTAATTTTACTTCTTATTAGGTTAATTATCTATCCTATTATAAAATTTAATTTAATCTCCTTAATTATAGACACCCCACATATCTAATTTTAGGGTTAAACAACATGTATTTCACATAACACAATAGACTACATAACTTATTCTTATATTCCATAACAGTCATTGTTCCTTATTTTAGAAGCTAAAATTAATTATTATTCTACTCTTTTAAATTACCATTTATTTACCTCTCCTCTCCTAGGAGAGATTCATGCAATAATGTCATTTTACAACACACTAGTGGCTCTACCAAAATTATACATCACCTACTAATTTTTAAGCTCATACATGGGCCTTAATGTTAAAATCCATGTTATGTAAATTGAATTATTTTTTCAAATTCACCAACCATGATTAAATATAACCACTATTTTCTCCACTCTAATATGTAGGTGGAGGGAAATTCTAAGATATTTAATGATGGGATTCACCAAATTATGTTTCCTAAGATTCTCTTCCTTGGCACCCCCTCCTACTCTTTCCTTCTTGTAAATTTTCAAAGTTTTCCAATACTTGGCCATTGGATTGCATTTTCACCTAGATTTTATGAATAATAAACATAATATTATTTAGTATAACATTATACCTTGAATTACCTTCTAAATTATTAATGTTGACATGATCATCTTTAGCCTGTATATTCCATTATTTCCTCTGATATCATTATTTTCAATATCCATATCAACATCATGACTATAAATGTGATGATCAAAATTTTTGTGATCCACATTCCCATTTTAATTACTACTTATATCACTATTTTAATCATTACCTCTATCACCTCATGTACTCACTATCTTGAGAAACAACAAAAATATTTTAGACACATGCTTCCTAGATATTCCTAGTGTAAGAACTAAGCTATAATACTAGTGTCACAAACCCCAAAACACAACTACAATGTTTTTAATTTTTATGGTTATGAGTCCTAAATCATAATAATAAACCATTTTTCACAAAAGGCAATTCCAATAATTTCATGAGTTGGGCACTAGTTTGATACACAATGGCAATGCCATATTCAAGTATAGTCAACTAAACCCACCTTACTTGGTAGTAAACATCTACCTATTCACATATAATCACAAGCATCATCATGATTTATTAGGGTCATAATAGTAAAACATATAATCTTATCTCAAATATATTGTACTACTGATAATAATTATTGACGCCACTATAACCATTTGTATGATTTTATTAGATACCCAAGGGGTAAAATCTGAACTAGAACATCACTATTAATTAATAGATTAAACTTAAATTAAATCATTATCCTCATACAAATAAGAGTAATTTATGTATAACCAAACATAATCAAGTATTTACAATGAATATATAGACCTTAGTTAGGAAAGGGAACTAATATAGACCCATTTCATCCATGAGGATACATGTCTCTTTTATAAAAATCAATGGTCTCAATTAACCCTTATCAGTAAACATGCCTAATTTTAAAATTTTACACATGTTTAATGTGAAATTTTAATTATTTAATAGCTAATGTAAATCACATTCAAAAATCATTACTCTTGAATGAATTCAATACACTAAACCATTACTTTAATAAGACCATTAACACCCATCTGATTAGTGATTTATTATTAATCTCATCTTATCAAGTCTAATTAATTAGAAATTAAACCTTGATAAGTGATCTCAGCCTATCAATACATTGAGGATTTCTAATAAAAACTAATTTTATTGATATTAAAACATTAACCCACTCATTGTCTCATGTAAATGTTTATTAACTGAATAGGTTTGATCTCATCGAGCTCCCTTTAGTCATTGACTGCATCTTCATATTTAATTTATTAAACTAAAAATATATGATTAAATTTTACATTTAAATAATGAATCATAATAAAACATCCTTAATTACTTAATTAAATTGATACTTCATATAAATAATTAATATTTAATATGGGAATTTATGTTTAATTGTATAAATTTAGTTCACCAAAACTATCTTAATCACATGTTTCTATCTTTCCACTATTTGTGGGATTTTTAAAGTTAATGGATTAAAATTAGGGTTTTGGATTCCAATTTATACCAAAAGTGTTTAATCATCAAATAAATTTTCTCAAATGATTTATTCATTTACCAATAAACATGTATTAACCAAAAATGGGTACTTAAGAAATCATTTATATGTAATCTATTTCGAGACTACCATTAGTATTCAAAATAATTTATAAGTTTAAAGTGCATTTCATAGTCGATAGTTAAATAATGAAGACCAATTCAAGACTAAAATAACACTATCAAACCAAAATAATATGCATACCCAATCTAATTCTAAATTAATGACAAACTTAAAATTATGCAATAGTTTGCTACTCATTAACCATACAACTCAACATTTACTCAACAAGCCATAATAAGTTATTATCAAATAGAAGAAAACCTAAGTGTATTTACACATTAAATTCACATTATCATTACTAAATAAACCTAATCAATACATGATAACATTATACAATTAAAATTAAACTATCCTTGTATGTAAAAATGCAATTCAATCATTGCCTAAAACCAGGTAGAGTGAATACCAACATTCCAAATTGATTGAAACAAGATTTCCATCACTGCACAATTGAACACAAATAAAATAAATTGATATTCATAACCACATAATCATAAGTATATTTTCATCAATGTACAAATAGTATACAGCCAAAAGAAATCACAAGAATTCACTAAGATCATATTGTCAATAATAAATACTAAAATTAAAGTGCATGTATGGTAGAAGACAATGGATAAAACACAATCCACAATACATAATGATTCATAACATTAGTTTCATTAAACATAAATAATCATCCCTTTAATTTACATATACCATTATATCTAAACCAACTCATAAAAATGTGATTATCAATGACACTAAGCTATAAAAATACAAATAGAACAACCTTGGCAATGATGCCATACAAATTGAACTTTGTGTGCCTCTAAAAATCATTGGCACAAGATAAAAAAGTGACTACTATCACTGTAATTTTCTCTTCTTCTAAATAAAATCAAAATTATCCTAATGAGCTCATCCATGAGGTAGGAAAGATCCCTACCCACCCCAACCATCAGTTTGGGACTATGAGGCAACATCTAAAATCCATCCGCAAAACATACCAAAAAAAAACCAAAATATCAAGAGTGAGGTAATAACCACCAAACCAAGGACTCATCAAACAAGTAAAACAAGACCCAACTGATAAAAAATTGCACAAATGGTCCCATATGACTATTAACTAAGTTCATGGCCTAGATTCATCAGTTTGTCTATACACCATTTATAGGAGAGTTGATCTTGAGATCCCTCCACATAGAAAGAACCAATTTCCAAAGTTTAATTCCTTGTATTTCATTAATAACCCTCAACTAAATCATACAAATAGGGAAACTTATAGTCTTATGCTAATGTTTCCCCCTTTGCACAAATAAAAAAGTGAATAATTAATCTTCTCAAATAAATATTTGGAACCCAACCAAATTTTAGGGTCCATCACGTTCATACTCAAATCAGAAGATAAAATGGAAACAAAAAATGAGATTATTTTTAATAACATATCATTCCAAAATTAAAAATGAGAGAAAATTAATATAAGGCTTGAAACTTAATTTTTCCACTAGGATGTTGCAAGTTTCTTACTCTCTATTTTTCCTTACATTTATTTTTATTTTTTTCCTTCCTTCTCTCTTCCAACTCTTTTCTCTCTTTTCCTACCTCCATTTTTCCTTTTTCACTTCTGTTACCCACTCCATGATGCCACCCTTACTCCATACTTCCATCATGCAATGGTGTTATATCTATGGTGATCCATGGAACCCTAGGTTCCTTTCTAACATTTCCATTAGTTGACCAAGGCACAAAAATTTATGGCTCATTTGAATACAAACCTTTTTACCAAGTCATGGTTCAAATCATTTTGAATCCTTAATCATTTAAAACATGATTAATAAATACCATGCACGTCAGTATACATGGTAACATCCACCATGACCCACTTCATGTGTATTTTATTAATAATTGTTTTTTGAAATTTAGAAACCCATATGGTCCCTTAAATGGTCCAATTTAGTGGACAAAACAAAGTTTCCAAATGAATTTTCTTGCCTTCCAACAAGGATTTATAACCAAGATAAGATTTATTGTGCAATAAGGTGAAAAACCCTAAGGTCTTCCTTATCACATCCTTAGCACTTAACAATAGTAAAACTGGTCATGTGCTAATGATGGTTGCTAACAACACATAATTAACTCATGCAAGAATAACATATAATAAGATGTCACAAAATTAATAACAAGAATTGGTGGACACATTGATCTCACATGATTACCTTTTAAATTTTGTTTACCTTTATGATATGAGTATGATATTTTATTAGTTCTTCCAAGGACAAACCTAACTCATCCATGAACCATTTACCTACAATCATGAACTAACATCAAAAGTATAAGTATATAAAAATAATCATGAAATCATATATAAATAATATAACCACCTAAAGAAATAAATCTATAATATAATTACTGAACATGAATCAGATAAAATACATGCACTCCAACTATGTTCTATCTAATAAACAATAATAATATCACATAAAAAATGAAAAATATAATAAGATCATTATTTACCTAGGCTAGATATGACACTAGATCGATATAGTATTTTTATCCAACAACCAATTGCACTACCTTTTTACTCAACTATATAAACCAACCTAATATAGATTATTTTTTAGACATAGTTAACAAACTATATCAACAAACTTGATACAATCTATTATTCAAATTTGGGAACTAATTGTATTAAAATTATTGACACTATCGTTTTCATATGACTAATTTTATTTTGCATTACATTTTCAATATTCATCACCATGATGTTACCTTTTATAATCTTCTTTGGAAGCCTTAACCCATTTATATTCTATATGGGGTTATATTTCATTCCCTTTTTTTCCACCATTGATGGAAATTATTCATGGTGTAGTATTTATCAACATCATACTAGATATATCAAATGTAACTTGGTTGAAGTCAACTAAACTAATTATTTATAATATCCCACCCAAATTATTAATAATCTCTATGACAAAACCATTTATACTCCTAGAAATAATATAGGTCTTAACAAGGTTCCCCCATCCACTGCAGTAATTAGAGAACTAACACTACCATTAGGAATATTCCTCCCAAAACTAATGTTTAGAATCCCCCATAAAATTTTGATCCTAATCTATCCAATCTAATAAAAATCCTAATTTTTAATACTCCTCTACATTCATCTCAAATCCTTACACAAATGGTTCAATAAATGACTCTTACAAAATAATTTATTAGTAGTCAATTACTCCAAATGTAAAACCATATTATCAAAATGGCTATTGAACCTCCTCAAATAATCATGAATAAACCAAATCAATATTAGACCCCCAATCCTCTTATAAATTCCAATGGAAACATTATTACTTAAACATTAATTCATAACAAGATGCTTTAAAATATTCAAAAATAACCTTTATTTCCATTTAATGTGTTCATGTATATTATAAACATTTCTCCAAGTATAACATATGATGGGACTAAAAATACTAACTTGCATATTAAATCATTTGGAAACCTCTATAAGGAATTTTTTCAAACCAAAACTTATGTTACTACCAAGATTATAGACAAAACATTTGATAGATATTTGTTAAAATGGTACAATCAACTTAATCAACATTCTATTACATAAATAGAGGATATAGTCAATACTCTAGTTAAGGAATTATATTGGTATTATTCTTAATCAACTAAGGAACACATTATAGTTACTACATAACTATCACCTTTACTGTAGGAGAATAATACTTCTCCAAGATTAAAAAAAATAAAGGATTTTAATAATTGGGCCACATGGTAAAGAATCAAGTTTTATAGTAAGAAATAACAACCTAATTTTATAAAACACATGTCTCACATAGACATGACCATTGAATTTTAAGGTATCTAGTCGATATAGCATACAGAGAGTTGGAAATAATAAAAAAGAAAATTAGTTAGATATATAATATAATGGAGAATAAAATTGACATGACACAATCCCACTTCCCCCCCCCCCCCCATCCCCCCGCCCAACCAAAAGAGGTCACGAGAGGAAAGGAACCCTTTGGAATAATTACCATATCCCATGGCACTTTATGATAGACATGAACATTCATCTATTAGATAAAGAGATATATAATGGAGAAGTAGTAGATAAATATATAAATTTTAGTGAAGAGATTGAGAATATAAGAGAATTTTTAAGAACTTAAGTAGAATTATTAGGAATAAAATACTTCCAGGATAAGTTAAAGAGATGAGGGAAATAAAAAAAATAGTTAAACAATGGAAAGTAAATAATATAAAAGATTTAATATTAATTTAGGGGAAGTTACTTCAATCAATCAAATAAATAGAGGTAATATTAATACTAGTGGTATTCACATACCACCTATGAAATATAACATGACATAAAATAAAATGAATTTTCCATTGTTTAGAAAAGATACAAAGGATGCAAAAGAATACTTACTATTATTATACTCATGTTGGAAGAGTCATAATATTAATGGTGAAAAAATGATGTTATTTAAATTAATTGGAACAATGAGGGATGATACCTTTAAATGGTATATGAAAACTTATTCCAGCCATGCAACTGCATGGATTGATGCATAAAAATCCTTAAAAGGATATTTTCACTACCTATACATTCTAACTGAGAGTGTTATTAATATGAAGGAATGATATAGAAGGTGAAAGATACAGTCAAAGATTATGATTAGATGTTTAAACTGATAGTGTGGAAACTAGAGGAAGAACTAAATGAAAAATAAAATATTGAGTAGTTTTATGGATTGATCCCATGCCTCAAATTAAATATGGATGAAAAAAGATTTAATATATTTTTGGAAATGGTGGAGATGGTGTCATAGCTATAATATTAGTCATGAAGACATGACATAGATATATCATTGAAATATAATGTAGAAATATTATAATTTGAGTTAGAATAGATAATTTTGAAACAAGAAATACATATGAAAGGTGATGATTTTTTATCAATGTATATTAATAATACCCCATAGTAGGAAATAATATGGTGCACCACTTGTTATGTGGAAAAACACTCTGAGATAGAATGTCACCATATTGATATGAAAAAAAGAGAAGTATCCATAAGATCAACATAAACACCTATGGAAATGTCTCTTCCTATTTAGAAAATGATATACAAAGAGAGGATTTACTATCAAATTTTTAGGGTATATGATCAACATCCTCACTACTTATTACCAATGATGGAAGTTGATCCACCCACAGATCAATTGGTGTATTTCATTAACTATGATATTTTAACCTCTATAATCACCCCTACCCTACCATAAATGCACTAGTAGATGTATAAGATACTAATTGGAGAAGAGTGGAAACACTTTAGCAAATTACATCACCATGATTACCTATGGGCAACCCTAATATTCCACACCCTGGTCAAAAATATCAAACACCTCTTATAATTTAATATTTTTAATCCTAAAATAACCAACCATAGTATTATAATATACACCAAAGTGGGTATAGTGGAGGTGTCCAAGGGGATATAGGGGAGTATTTCATGGAGGATGGGGAAATTATTAAGGGGGAGAGGGTACAATCAAAATTATAACTAGGGTTATAATCAAGAGAGACCCCCACTAACATGTTATATGTGTGGAAAAGTGGGACATATTTCAGTTAATTACATTGAATAATGATAGATAAAGTGTGGATTCTATCATAAAAAGGAACATGTGACTCATTATCATGCCCTAAAATGACAATTATATAAAACTGGTAAAACAAAGACTAAGGAATTAATAGAATTGCCCTTAAGAAAAGGGGAAAACATTTAAGGAAGCTACCAAAAGGACATGATACAAAATTACAATGTAATAAAGTTCACCAAATAACAAGAGATGATAATATTATAGTTGTGTAAGAAAACACACTAATACATAAATCTACATCTAATAATATTATAAAATGTCAATAAGTATTGAAACATAGAAGGAAAGACCATGGAAGAAGGCTCTCAATATTATGAATGATGATTCAAAACCAAGGGTGGTGGTAACCACTAATGATGAAATGAAAAAAAAAAAGGAGATAAAATGAAATAACGATTAATTCTAAATAAGAATAAGAGATATATAATGAAAGGAAAAAATCCAATATACATGAACATTATTCATAGTGGAGAAAACTAGAAAAATTATACAAGATAAATATCAATTCATAATGAGATATTTTGATGAAGAGGATATTGGGTATTTAAAATGAATGATGAAAATAATTAATAAATAATATATAGTGACTAAATTATCATTATTATATAAATATTGGAATATGCAATAAATATAACACATAGTACATAAAATTGAGAAAAAATAGAGGATAAATAAAATGAATATATTTAGAATGAGTAAGAAGTGGAATAAAACTTCCATTTTAATCATTATCAAGATATATGGCCATGACATAAGAAATACATTATATGATCTTAGAACATACATAAACATCTTACCATGAATCACATGGGAGATACTTGGTACACCATAGCTACATCCTCAACATATGATATTACAATAGATGATGGAACATCACACTTGCCAAGGGAACCATAAGATATGTGGAAGTAAATTTAATGGGAATAAAAATAAAAATAGACATTGAAGTGATAAATATGTATGATACAAGATTCCTAGCCTTGTTAAACTTAGAATGGTTCATTGACTACAATGATTCATTAAAATATGAAGAAGAATAAATTACATTTGAAGGGAATGGCTTGGTAGTCCACTTTAAACTAGAAATAATAATTTTATCTACATGGTTAGATTAGTTATGGATAGATGATGAGGATAATGAATTTGATGATCTTAATGTGTATACAAACTCATAAAAATTACAAAAATAGAATATGACCATAAACCAAATGGTGAAAGGTAAATAATAATAATAGGATAAGAAGATGTATAAATATCCTTAGATGATATAATTGAAGCATGGATATATGGGACACTTAACAAAATAGTAATGAAGGTATGTTATATAAGGAAAGTACCATGTAGAGGGAAGAACACTACCACATTGTAAAATTCATTACCACATACAATAAGGGATTATCACATAGAAAAAGATTGCCATAAAAAATTACCCAAATTCACTAGGATTTGGATTATTGAGGATTACTTATAGAATAAGATAATGGTATTCCCCCAATAGGTAATAAGGTTAAAGGATATTGATGACATGTTAACTATCACTGCCAAAAGGTGGTAGAACAATCATCAAGACACGATCCAAAGCTAGAAAACCTTCAATATATTACTTAATACAATGTTTAGTAAGTAAAAAAAATTTATAACAATGGAACTATGTGGGAATAAAAATCCAAGAAGACACATTGAAATTTTTTAAAAGGTATGGACTACAAAATGTGTAATTTATAGACACGTGTGGGCAAAATTATTTTACTATAAATTAAATTTATTTACAAAAACATGGTACATACATCAAGAGATTCAGAAAGGAACTAGTAGATGGGTGGACCTAAAAATGAATTTTTAGATAACTTTCAACTTTTGGGATCCAAATACTAGAGACTGTTGAGCATTATGGGAGATAAAAACATTATTATTTATGAAAAATTTACTGTAAAACAAAATTATAATAAAAATTATTAAGACATGTGGATGACTAAAAAAATTGGTACCATCATAAGAGAGTGTTTAACCCTAAAATGTAGATATGAGGAATCTAGGGTTAAAGGAGTAGAGATAGCCTAGGGAATAAGGATGATAATATCTAATGCAAACCAATTAATTTTTAAACTTAGATAACACATATAATAAATTTATTATGTTGAGATGCTAAAGATATAAATTAAAACTATGTTAGATATTACAATGATAATGAAAATAAGATAGATAGTTTTGATGCTAATGTAAATCGGTATATAGAATAGGTAGAAATCAAACTGGATCTAAATTCTAGATTAATAACTTGATTATATAAATTATACCTCTATAACTACATACACTTGCATCAAACTATCACAATTATGAGAACATTAATATCTCAGTTGAATACATGTGTCTAGTATAGATAACCTGCTAAAATTGGATGCAACTACATGGATTCTTTTGGGTTTTGTGTCACTTTTTCTCTAATGCATTCAAATCATGGTCATATACTATCATTCCTTGTCAAATATAATAATTATAGTTATTCATCATCATAGTTGTTTTTGTAAAAATGGGTTTGTGGGTAAATAGTATCAAGTTATTATAGTCGTATAAAATGCAAAAATTAGTAACTTGAGCATGGCTAATGACACCCAACCCATAGGTCCCTCTTGCTTACTTTCATGACCCCCTTAGGCTTACTTTCATTGATTCATAGTCATTTTTAACCTTCCAGACTTTATCCTAGGTCACCTAAACTAATCTTTTTAAGACAAATCAATCCTCCTAGGTCTAGTCTACTCTTGACAGTAGTTCCACACTTGGACTATAGAATCAGTGCCACTACTATCTGATTTTGGTGCTATTGTCTAAGTCTATTTCCAGCCCTAATGGTAAATTTCTTCTAATTCCCCATTCTTATCCTTGTTAGCATCATGTGATTTCATTAAACTCATAACCAATAGATCCCTATAAATCCCATTCAAAGATCATTTGTAAATGGTTGGCAATTATCACTAAGCAAACAAGAATACAAGTAAGACTACTCAAGCAACCTTCCCTATTCTCTGCATATAGCCAACCAACAAACTTAAAAGCTCATTAAAGTACTTACACCAATAATTAGCCACATAAATCACATATAATTTATAATTTTTCATCTTCATATACATAATTTCACAAAGCACATCAAGTGGGAGAACCACATACAACTTGATCCCTCTTTGGAATATTAGTATATAAGCAACATGCCCACACATGGGGTGTGAAGCATGTCTAATGCATCTTACACACACTAACCCCCCCCCCCCTCTTAATCAAAATTGTTCAAAGCATAATGAAAGATAGGGTTTGAATAAATAATATGCTCTATAGGGAGTTATACAGACTTCTAGCCGATGAAACTTCATAGATAGGGTTACACAAACATAGAGAATAAAACTTAAAAAGCCCAGATCCTCAAGATAATAGTGGTAGAGGTAGAATAAAGAATTAGTGTTAATAATATATAATTATAGTGCTCTTATACAATCATAAACTGAATTTTAGATCTTAGTTTATGATAGTGTTTTAGTCTTGCATAGTGGATTCCAGCCTTTGTCTCATTTAGATCAATCAGTTTCTAGCTAAGTTTTGTTTTCTTCTCCTTATTACTATTTTTTAAAAAGTTTGAATTGAAATTAATTTACATAAATAAGTAAATTAATTATTGTATATTTATTTATTGATTTTACTACTCAGAACCTTTAACTAAATTAGGAATAATACACCAATATTCCTAAAATTGTTAAAACATTTAGTGAACCTGACCTACTTTGTTTACGCATAAAAACCCTAGAAACCCTAGGGTAAGTTTCTTAATAATTTTTCCTATTATTTTTTGATGTTTTACCTACATAATAAAACCAAAAATTAGCATTAAATTTTAAAATTTTGTAGTAGTTTTAAAATAATTTTCTTTCAAACCCTAGTTGCCCATACTAGGTCTTTGTAGTTTCCCAATATTTTTATTATAATTTTATAATTTTTTACTAACATATTAAAATAAAAAATTCAATTCAAATTTAAAAATTAAATAGTAATTTTCAAAAATAATTATTTTTTAGAACCTTAGTTGTATATACTAGGTCTCTTTAAATCACAAATTTTCCAATAAATTTTTAATTTTTTACTCACACACTTAACTCAAAAATTCACTTTAAATTTCAAAATTAAATAGTAATTTTTAAAAATAATTATTTTTCAAAAATATAGTTTCATATACTAGGTCTCTTTAAATCACAAATTTTCCAATAAATTTTTGATATTTTACTCACATACTTAACTCAAAAATTCACTTTAAAATTCAAAATTTCATAGTAATTTTCAAACTAATTATTTTTCAAAACCTTAGCTGAATATACTAGGTATTATTTCTTTTGAGGTATCACCTTATAGATAAAATCAGATTGCACATACCAACAAAAATGGATCTCACTTATTTACACATATTTCTTACATTTTTTGCAAATAGTAAAGAGACTATACTTAGTCCTATCATGTACATGAATGATGAAGCTTACCATATGTAAATCCAAAGCTTCATTCTTTTCATTTCAAGATTAATTTTAATAATTAGTGAGGATATTACAAAATTTATTTCTCAAATTACACAAGATTTCAATATTTGTTTTGCATACTCTTTCTCTCTCATGAGGAATAATGTCCAACTCTATTTTGCTAAACATGTCAGAAATATTATGTTACAAGTCAAAGCTCTTTATGCATTCATGCATAATTTCATGTTCTCTGCCCTTCACTTTCTATCTCTCATATAGAAATTTTTTCAATTGTATCATGCTACACATATTAGACATATCATAGCACATGTCAAAGTTCTTTATGCATCAATGCACAATTCCATACTCTTTATCCCTTATGTACTCTCTCTCATGTGGAATGTTCTCTATAATCATATTGATATATATCTTATAACTCCACTTACATGCATTATAGACCATATACATGGTTTCTACCTAAATGTATATGCATCCTTGGCTACTCTTGTTTTAATGTCATATTTCATGTATAGGAAAGAAATTCCTTCTCCTTCTCTCCCCCAAGAGGGTGATAGCTAATTTACCTCTAACTAGGTCCATGTTATCATCCCTCAAAAAGGTAAGGCAACCTATACTATTGTTCCTAATGCATACATTTAGCCTATATCTTCTTCAAACCTTCTTCAACATATGTGATTACATGTTCAATCAGAAGCAACTAGGGTTTGTACTTGTAAGACTTTAAGGGATCAAATCACTAGTATGAGCAAGTCAATTTTAGATTTACAAATGCAAAATCAGCTATTATAGGAAAATATCACAACATTAGAAAATTATATTATAATAAAAAATACTCAAAGGCACCTTAGTGTTAATCATGTATATGCACATTCACTTAGTCAATTGGTTGCAAGAAATGTTACATATCAAAATAATAAATCACAACAATGTAAATCTACAAGTAGGATTCAAAAATCATTCAAAGATTAAACAAGATTTCAAGTGAGGTACTAAGGGAAATGATTAAATATAAATTGATCAAACTACCTCCTTTACATCCAGTGCGAAGATCCAAATATTATTGTGCATATCATAAAATACATGTGCATCACACATATTCATGTTTGGCATTAAAAAACATATATAACATTTAATTTATAATGAATATCCTGTACAAGGTAAATCAATCAAATAATCCATGGTGACATAAGAACACATTCACAAAGGGTCAAATTTAGAAATAGTAAAAAAGTGGTTACCAAAGCATAAATCAAAATAATAAAAGGATCAAAAATCAAAATCAGAGCAAGGAATAGTACCATAAGAAAAATTAAATCATGTAAAAGATGAAAATATACCTCTCCAAAATGAGGTTCAAGTTTCAAATTAGTATGGGTTTGGTCAAAAATATCTACAATATTTTGATTATCAAGGTCAAGGGTTGGGCAAACATGCTCAAGGCATCACTACTCCTATTCTAGTAGTTGATAATGTTTATCACCAAGGTTTGGGATTTATTGAACATCTTACGTCAAATCATTCATAAACATAATTTATAAAAGGAAAAGATTGAGATACAACAAAATTCAACACTAGTATTCCATTGGTTCAAAATCCAAAAGATAATGATGAATGGAATAATACAAGTTATTATGATTTCCAAGATACCAATAATGAATCCAAATATTTAGAATCATACTTGTATCCATTCCCTCATGCTTAATAATCATGCATGATTCCTTTGTTTGATATAGGACACCATGATAGGGAGTTTCTCATGAGACTCATCCATTAGTAACATCTCTCCTTAACCTCACTTGTACATAGTTTCTTTTTTCTTACTTGTCATTAATTTCTTAGTATTTATTATACATAGTTTATTATGCTTGATTGTACATATATTATATCAAAAATACAAAAACATTAAAATATTTCAAAACACAAAAACATCCAAATAACTTAAAAACTCCAAAAATATATTGATTGTATGCATTATTCATGTTTTAAATTTCTACTATCATGCTAGACTTACATTTATTGTTCTATGATATTATTTGTCAATTTATCTACATTACCATACTTCACTTGATCTCTTTTGAGTGTGCATAGTGACATACAACTCTTTGATTTCTTTAATATACCCATTTAGGGGGCATCATACTTCTACATCGAGACATACATCAATATACATACCCACTGGGGGCATCTTCTACATGACTACACCATCCAAGTTATGTCATTCCTACACCACACACTCTAGTTATCATGTTGATGTACATTATTTACTAGCTTACATAGATTACTATATCAACATCTCACTAGTATATAACACTTGTGTATTTCTTATCATATACCTAGTTTTGTACTAACATGTCTTACATACTTTCCCTCTTTCTTTGATTAGTTAGATGTGATTGTACTTCCAATTCCTTACATGCTTTCTTTTTTTGCTTAATGTAGCTAGATTGTTCGCATTTATTATTTCCTATTTGTCTCTTGTATGTGCCTTAAGAAATATACCACTGTCATTTTCTTATATTCATGTGTGTGCCTTAGGATATTTGCTAATGTCCTTTATCTTTACTCCTCTATATGTTTATGGATTATACGATAATTTTACTTGTTTTAATTGTATGTGTATGTGGTATTTGAACCTACCCTATATGATTTATTTCTATTTTAAGTGACATGCACCCATGTCCCTTATTTTATTAGCCCCTTGGCCATCCTTTTATGCTTCTTTCTTATTGCCTTGTGTGTTTATTTCTTGTTTGCTTCTCATTTTTCGTAATGCCATGATTCACATTATGCATTTATCTTGATTTTTTGGATGCCATGATGGACATCATGCTCCATCCCTCCAACTAATAACTAATAAATAATAACTAACCAAAATTCTCATTCTAATTCTAGTTTAGTACATGGCATTACTTTTTTATATCTATCTAGGCATACCCCTATTGGTCTAACAATCTCTTAATACAAATCTTTCTATATCTTTCTATATCTTGTTAATTATCATTGCTATATCATGTATCTTCTAGCATAACACATTTGAAGGGCTCTTTCTTCTAAGTGTACTCATTACAAGGTCTTCATTACTACCCTCATAAGAGGGGGAAACAAATATGGGTTTTGTCTTAGAGATCAAAGATCCTAATGATTGAAACAATAGCATTTAACACACTTAGAACAACAACAAAACATCAAAATAGTCAGAATAAAAGAGGTAGATAATCAAAAATCTAGATTAGTTACCAAATTTGGCTCTAGAAAATAGCACCTAACTTGGATAATAATGGTAGTGACACTAGTGTCCACTTTTGGTACTCCTATCTAAAGAGTATAAAAATTAGATTTTCCAAAAATAGATAGAAAGGTAAATTTGTTATAATTTTGTTAGCTACAGTTTTGACCAAATTTAGTAGTTTTAGTATACTTTTACTTAGAGAATATAGATATAGGGGGAATCATATGTGGCATGATGGCTCTCACTTATATTTTTAGATATGGTATTTGATATAACTTCTAGATCATAATCCATGTTTTAGACACCAGTGATTGGGGGTAATGTGTGCAACACATTTTTTTCTTTTCTTTTCAAGTTTAGTATTACGTAGGCATTCTTCCTAGTTACATGCATTATTCCATCTATAAATGGTTGACATAATTTTGGAATGGATTTCATACAAGCCTAAATTTTGTTTTCCTTAGTTTGTGGATTCCTAAGTGGCTTTCATATAAGCCTAGAACATCGGTTTTAGAGTGGCTTTCATACAAGCCTAATTTCCATTTTTTAGAGTAGCCAAGAGTGGCTTAGTTTACATCATACATTTAACTATCCATACCAACATTTTCATATCATAGTACATTCATGGGATTTAGGATCCATCTCATATGACACATTTCATACCAATATTAGTTCATAGCTTCACTTAATGGGGCAATGATGGAGCCAAAGGACTAGCTAGCCTTTGAATTCTTAAGCCAACTATTTAGAGAGATTGGACATATATTTCAAACATTGATCAACACATACATGATCACCTAGATTCACTTAGTAGGTGAATATGGATCCAAAGGGTTAGCCTTTGCATTCTTGAGTCACTCTTAGGGAATTGAGCACTTAAATCCATTCATGATATTAATCTTGGTTCAACACATATCTAGCATTACTCAACATAATCCAACATTAATCAGCATCATAATAAGTTTTATATTGGTTTTTTTACCTAATGAGATGTATTCATTCCTTTCTCTTCCTCTCTCTCTTACCTAATTTTGTACATTCTTATTTTAGATATAGCATATCTAGTAAGAACTGATCTACTTTTTGTTTCTTTTAGATTCATACTTCACAACATGCTCTCTCTGTACACACCCAACATCATAATATCTACATGAGCTTTACCCTTATAGGTAAGTTTAGGTAAACTTTGTATTTTTACTTTATTCTAATATTTTTGTTTTGTTACATCACTAGAATAAAGGGGGTGAAAATATAGTCATATAAAATGTAAAAAATGGTAAATCGTGCATGGATAATGACACCCAACTCATAGGTCCCTCTTTCTTTCTTTCATGACACCTTTAAGATTATTTTCACTTATTCCTAGTCATTTGTAGCCTTCCAAACTTGGTTTTAGCTTACCCAAACTATTATTTCTAAGATAAATCAATCCCTTAGGTCCCATCTGCTTCAGATAGTAGTACCACACTTAGACTATAGCATTAGTGCCACTATTGTTCATTTTTGGTTCTATTGTCCATGTCCATTTTTGGCCCCAATGGTAAATTTATTCTAGTTGCCCATCCTTATCCTTATCGGCCTAACACAATTAAATTTAACCCATAATAAATAGATCCATATAAAATCCCATTCAAAGATCATTTGGAAAGGGTTGGAAATTATCAGTAAGCAAACAAGAATACAAGTAAGACTACTCAAGAAATCTTTCATATTCTCTACATACAGCCAACCAACACATTTACAAGCTCATTCAAATCCTTACACCAGTCCCTATCCACCTCAAGTACATCTAATTTAGCATTCTACATCTTCATATACATAATTTCATAAAGCACATCAAATGGGAGAACTACATATGGCTTGATCCCTTTACAAAGTATTGGTATGTAGGCATTGTGTCCACACATGGGGTGTGAATCACGTCTAGTGCATCTTACACACACTAACCTCCCCTTATTTCTCAAACTTTGTCAAAAAACAATGGAAGATAGGGTTTAAAGAAAGATTTTTCTCTACAAGGAGCTATACAGACTTTCAACTGATGAAAATTTGTAGACAAGGTCACACAAACATAGTGAACAAAACCTAAAAAGCTTAGATCCTTAGGACAATAATGGTAGAGGTGGAATATATCACTGGTGCTACTTCTATCTAGTTCTAGTGCTCTTATCCAATCACAAAATGAAGTTTAGATCTAATTTTGTGATAGTGTCTTAGTCCTACATAGTAAATTCTAGCCTCTATCTTAGTTGGATCAATCAATTTCCAACTAAGTCTCATTTTCTTCTCTTTATTACTATTTTTAGAAAAAATTTAATTGTAATTAATTTACACAAATTAGTAACTTAATTATTTTCTATTTATTTTCTAATTTTACTACTCAGACTCTTTAACTAAATTAGGAATAATACACCAATATTCCTAAAATTGTTAAAATAGTTATCATAAATATAATAATCTTAATGATCACTGCCTATATAGCTAATACTCTAAATAGGGCCTTAGACTAATGTATTTCTCTCCTACATGTGAGCTTGTGTGTGACTCATGTAATGTGTCATAATAAAGTACAATAGTGACCTAGATTCTAACTTGGAGAATGTGGCTCATGGAATGCTCCTTTAGTAATTTATACATGTAGATGTGTTATCCTTATGACTAATATGAAAATAGGATAAAATAAATAATCTTTTCTCACTTGAGTGCTTGATAGATTACTTTTGGTAAGTTACCTTGTGAGTTTCTAGGTCTGATATAGGTGAGGAATGAATGAGGATTGATCTTATATTTATACCAATCTATTTGTCAAATATCTTGCATTAAATCACTTAGGTCAATCATAGGAATACATTTAGTTTGAAAATTAGATGACTTTAGGGCACTAAACACTTACATTGGGATAAGACACTTGTGTTGATGTATGCATTTTATTGGGACACAAGTGTCCAAGTAGATATAAAATAAGTACAAGTCTAAAACTTGTAGAGATGGAAGATAAGAAGGTTTATAATATTTTGTCTATGTTTAAATGTTTCATTCATCATAATAACATTAGTTAGAATAATAAATAAGAAATTAGACACATAGAGATAGTGTATGTAAGCCTTTTAGTAGAGGGAAAGGTCTAGAAGTTGGAGTTACATCCATGATGTGTATTTTCCAAGTGTACAAGATTGAGGTGATATATAATTTATAAATAGTGTGTACTTCCTCCCTTTTAATATAGTAATGAAATTTTTAGTTTAAAGGAAAATAATTATGTATCTAAGTGTGTATAACATAACTTATATTTGTTTGAGTCTAAATTAAGTCATTTTATGGTGAGTGACCTATAACCAAGATCATGTTAGAATATATAATTAGTGAATATAGTATAAAATTGAAAGTATTGAAATGATTAAAATTGAAAAAGATAAAAGTTTAGGAGTGCACCTATGTATCAAAGTAACTATATTATTTTTTGGCAATTTGATTTGAAATATATATCAATATGAATCACTACAACTAGTATTAGGACAAATATAAATCTAGAAAGTGCATATATATAAAGATATAGAGAGATATTGGAGGACACATGCCCCAAACCTTTGATAAAAGATGAGTTACCACCTGATAATTGAGTTAATAAATGAAATCCAATCATATTTATAACCTAGTGAGTGCGAGTTAACCAAGTCAACTCACACTATAAAAATGGTTAATTTGAATGATGTGATCAAGTCCAACCTATAAAATTGGAAAGATTTATCTATTTAATCACCTCAACCATACTGAAAATTGAATCAACTACTACAATATATTGGCTCAATACAATTTTTAAAAGTCCAACCTAATGGGAGGTGATAGTCCTTGAAAGTTTTTTAAATTTAAAACTTATTTGATTTTATAATATTAGGTACACATTGAATAGCATATTCACCTTAGATATGTCTGATGCTAAAACTATGTATAACAATGGTATCAATGTATAGAATTATGCCATAAATGTGTATATGAGTCATATAACTATGCAGTTTTGGTTAATTTAAATTTTTTTAAGTGTGTAGAACATGTTTTGAAAACATGTCCCCAATATAATATAAAATTTAAAACTAATGTAAGTATGGAGAACATATTTCCAAAATATGCCCCCACTATATACATAAAAATATGAAAATGGATATAAGTTTTAATGTGGAGGACATGTTTTCAAAACATGCCTCCACTATAATATGAGTATGTTAAATATAGAATAAATTTGGGTAACATGTTTCCAAAACATACCCCCATTGAATTTGAAACCATGATAAATATGGAGAACATATTTTGAAAACATGCCCCCACTATAATGTAAACATATGAATCAATGTGGAATTCATGCCTCCATTGTATGCCTCCACTGATCTACCCCACTTTTATAGTGAGGGAAAGGACCAACTAGTAGTTACCTTAACTCAAAAGGATAATATAAACATGTAAAATATGAATGTACCATATATCATATAGAGAGATCATGTCTAGTTAGATATATCATTGAATCATGCATAATGTGATCACACCAAGTCATAAGATGCATGATGTAGAGCATGGAAACATACAAATAGTAACAATACAATTTCAACAATCAATAAATAACACACACAAGAGAACTCAAAATTAAATCAAAATATAATGGTCCAAGGAGACATCAAATAAGGGGAATGTTCAAATGTCACACAATTTAAGGGACATGACTTATTCAAATGTACATAAAAGGATGAATGATATAATAAAATGAAATTAGACAAAAACATAATCACATATTTTAATGTCAACTAGAAAAACAAAGGTAGGGGGCCAAAATCAATGGAGCATATTCAAATGCTCAAAAAAACAAGATAATAGCAAGGCAAACCACTCAAAGAAGTATATAAATGAAATCATAAGAAACTTGCATAAACATATCATACTAGTACCTATATATGTGTGTTAGTAAAAAATGTTAAGTACATAGCATAAGTACACTACAAAATATATAAGAATGGACAAATGGATATGTATTATATAAACTCAAACATGATAATGTAAAGTTACCATAAAATTATATAATATGGATGTATTATGATCATAGAGGTAGATGCCCCAAACATCTAAGTGATGTGAGTATAGGGAAAACCCAACATCCAAAAGTGCATAAATCATGTATTTATGTATTCATGTACCACACTCAAAATATATGTGAAACATTTGTGCATAGATTAAATAATGATATAGTACTAATATGGAACCAACAACATATATTCCAAGGAGCAAATAAAATATGTAAATGTTGAACATATTTTTGGATTTTTGGTTTTTTTTTGAATGATTTTTTGATATTTTTTGAATGTGTGAAAGGAAAATACTATCCTATGATCACATCCAAAGGATTTTCATAGGTATCTCACCAGTATGAAACTTATGTAATAAATGTTTGATGTTATTAAGGAGTGTACATAGATTTAGTATTTAGAATGATAGGATTTGTTATGCTCTATGTATGTAAAATAAAACTCTATGGTCAGGAAGAAACAATAGGAGTAGGGGTTCATGGAACCCATAGTTGAGTGCTCTATAGTTTCTTTGAAACAAAATTAATAATATCATGTGTAGGTACTCTAGATATATGAATATGGTGCATAGTGGATAAAGATTCTAGGGAATCTACTTTGGATATCTAATTAAATGGTCTCTAGAGTACTAGCTACCTAGTAAATAAAATTTCTTATTTCTTACCTTTTTATAAAACATTAGCCTTAATAGGTTTTATAATTACCTACCTATGTATAAATTTATCTTAATCAAGATTATACTCATATGGAATTCCATAAATTATAATTATCTGACTAGAATGAATGCATTTAACACACCCATGTATTATATAAGATATTGAATGAAGTATATGTGTCCAAGGTCATCTAAATAAAATATCAAAGATGCTCATGGAAGGTATAATTGATAAGGTAGTAACCAATGGGCAGGACTAACCTATAAAGGTAAGTTGATATCACCAAGAACCTGTTATGAGGTCCCATCAAATTCTCTAATTGATCTGGTCAAAGGATGTAAATATTAATTTATATAACCCAAATGCATAATTAATTTGATTGTATAAACATTCTCACTTTAACCATTTTTAATCATAACACTATGTATAGGCTAGTGGTAAAGGTATGATTGAATGAGTAAGGAATGAAGATCTGATTCATCATCCCTAATCTCTCTATCATCAAAAGAAATGGTGGGTATTTGAATCACATGAGGTGTATGATATTTATGGGTACCAATAATAGTATCCAATGGGTGCTCATTATTATATGGAGTAGGGTGTGTATTGTATTCCATTTTCACTATTGGATCCTTATTTGAATGATCTAGGAAAGGATTTTAAATATTTTTTGCTTATGGTCACTAGGTTATGAACTTGATTCCTTTAGAGGATCATCAAATTTAATATTTTGGTCATTAATGAGGTCTTGGATCTTATTATTCAATGTAAAACATATGTTTGTATAATTAGCATTGCCTTGGTGATAGTCACAATAAGCATTCACATCATATCTTTTGGGTAGAGATCTACTCATATCAACCTCTATAAGATCAGGGAGTGATATAAGATGACACTCTATAATCCATGGGAGTAATTAATATGGAGACTAAAATAAACATGTAAATTACCTTCTTGGTGCATTATATAAGATAAGATCATTAGGTTATTTTGACACAACATTAATCGTGGTAGTTGTTTCCTTTTATAAGCTCAAGAGATTTGACCTTATAAATTTGTTTAAAGTAAATGTGGTATTAAATGTAGATGTATTTGGTTTGTTTTTTAAATGATTTTTTTCAATGGGATAATTTTCATTTCATGATCACAAATAATATGTCATAAGTCATCAAAATATTTGAATTTTTTAATAAAATGGACTTGTGTAAAAGAGCAAGAAAAATTTTGTTTAAAATATCTTTAAGTTATTTATCTTCTATATGATGGGTCATTTTAGCCAACATTTTAGTTTGCCTTAAGACATACTCATTAATAGGTTCATGGTTCCATGTTTGATTCTTAAAATTTAGTTATAGGAAATATGTTTTGTAATATCAATAGAGAAGTGTGACAAAAACTGATATGAAATGGTTTTAAGTCATTTGTTGATTGAGTTGGTAAATAATAGAACCATGTTAAATCATAGTCTTTTAAGCTTCTTGGAAATAATTTGGTCAAAATTGTATCATTGAATTCATAATAAAGGCATGCCACATAAAAATATTTAAGATGCTATCTAATATCACACTTTCCATCATAAATGTGAACTTAGGTGTAACAAAACTAGTTGGAAAGGGGTGCAAATATATCTTTAGTGCAAGAGTATTATGCAACACCTCTTGTGAATCAATATTATAAGAATATTTCATATAATTTTTTTCAATAGTTTTAGCCTTAGTTTGAAAAAAATTATAGTTTGGACAAGGGCTTTCACCTCTTGGTATTTTAGATTGGATATTTGATAAGTCACCAAAGGAGGTTTACCCATAGGCTAGGTAAATATAGGCATTGAAATTGGTATTTGAGTTTAATCATTTAGATTTCAGATGTGGAAATAGTAGTTTGAATAAACAAATGTTGGAATACATATTATGTGACCCTATTAGAAGTATGAAGCCATTATTTTCTCAAGGGGAAGTTTTTTGGTATATGGGGATGACCCCTAACTCAAATATCATGATCAATAGATAGACCTAATTGTGCAACTACTTATTTTAATTTTTTTAGTTTTTAATATGGTTTTTAAGATTTCATCTATATATTTAGGGTTTTTACTTATATGTTCATGAAATAATGCAATTGTTTTCACTTTCTCATGTTCATTAGTTTAATTAGACTCATGGTTTTCATTATCAAAATATTCTTTTATGATAACCTCATTAGTATGTTTCTCATTCTCAACATTGGAATCATTATGATCTATATGATTAGGTTCCTCCTTAGTTTTATAAATCTTAGTGGTAGGAGGATAATATAAATGTTTTTCATAGGCACACCTCCTAGTATAAGACTGCACCTAGGTTACATTCAAAATAATATAAGAAATAACTAAAACAATCATGATAATATAAAACCCTAGATATATGAAAATGCTAGGAATTAAAAAAATTGCATTCACACAAATTAGGTTCACCAAATGTTTAACCCTAAAATGAATATATGGTAATATAGGGTTAAAGAGGTAGAGATATCCTAAGGAATAATGATAATAGATTATCTCTAAATTAGGCCAATTATTTATGAAACTCAAATAAAACATATACTTTATTTATTATGCCAAAATGTTAAAGATAAAAAGTACATCCATGTTAGATATTTAAATTATAATGAAAATAAGATAGTTTTTTTTAATGATAATGTAGATCTAGATTTGTAATAGGTATAAATTAGACTGGATCTATATTCTAGATTAGTAGGTTGACTCTAGAAATTATAAATATATAAATTTAGGCACTTACATCAACCAAGACAGTTACATCAACACTACTATTTGACTTAGATGTAGGTCTCAAGTATAGAATACATGTTAGAATTGGATGCAACCACCTAGGTGATTTTGGTTTCTATGTTACCTTCACTCTAGTGCATTCAAATATGGGTCATATACTATCACTCCTTGTCAAATAGAAAAACCCTAGTTCTTCATATTTATAGTGGTTGTGGGAAAAATTAGTTAGTGAGAATATAATGTTGAGTTTACCCAAATACTCCTCTATCAATGAGTATTTCCTACATATCTAATACTCCAAAGAGGGCCTCAAACTTATGTAGTTATCCCCTATGTGTTACCTTATGTTTGAATCATGCAATGTGTGATAAGTAAGTTTAATAGTGACCTAGCTTGTAGCTTAGCAAATGTGGCTCATGGGATACTTCCTCAATACTTTAGGCCTATAGATGTGTTGTACCTATGATTTATATGGAAATAGGATAAAATAGGGAAAATTTTCTCATTTGAGTGCTTGACATAATGTGTTTGGTAAGTTACCTTATGATTTTCTAGGTTTGAGCTAGGTGAGGAATGAATTAGGATTGATATTATATGTATACCAATCATTTTAGAGAATATCTCACATTAAAACACTTATGTTAACCATAATAATATGTTTTTTTTAAAATTGGATGATATTAGGTAATTATACACTTGCATTAAGATAAGACACTTTCATCGATGTATGTGTCTAAGTAGGATGCAAGTGTTTAGGAAGCTAGAAAATAGGGATGAGTCTATAACTTTTAGAAATGGAACATAAGTAGTCTATAAAAATTTTGGAAAGATATAAGGTCTGATTCATTATAATAATTTTGGTTAGACTGATATATAAGTGATTAGGCAAAAACATATAGTGTATGTGAGCCTTTTGGTAGCAGGAAACATCTAGAACCTGAAGGTACATCCATGATATGTTTTTTACAAATGTATAAAAGTGAGGTGATTTATAATTTATAAATTGTGTATATAAAGATTTACCAAATAATTTTTAAATACATATCAAGGCAAAGGAACAAGAGATTATAGTATATTGAAAAAAGATCACAAAACAAGATGATGAGGATGAGAAAAATGTAGAAAACATAAAATTAGACATTAAAGAAGGAAAGATAAATCCTATACACCACAAAATATAAAACACAATATTTTTATCAACCACAAAATTAGAAGAGAAAACATAACTATGGAAGACAATCCCAAAATGCCAAATTAGGAAATTATTGGGCATTAAAAGTTGAAAAGATATTAGAATTACTAAGGTAATTTGAGGATATATTCCTAGGAACATTCATGGAGATAAAAGGAATCAAAAAATAATTTTGAATAATTAAATTAAAATTAAAACATGATATAAAACCTTTGCATAACACTAACTTAATCCTAATGTCAAGGAAAAATTAAAAACTAAGTTTGATAAGATGCTAACTAGCAACATTATAACCCTTATAGAGGACACATAATGGATTAGTAATATGGTAATTCAAAATAATAAAAACATATAAACATTCATTTTTTTTACTATAGAGAGTTAAATAAGGCATGCTTGTATGATCCCTACACAACATCATTTACCGAATATATATTAAATAGCATTATCAAAAGAGAAATCTATTCCTTAACCAATATTTTCCATGTCTATCATCAAGTATGAATAGCACCTGAAGATAGTATAAAGATAAAATTTGCTACAGAATGGGGATCCTTTATGTATACATCTATTCCATTTATATTTAAAAATGCATTGGTTGTGTTTAGCCATAAAATGGTGAATGCATTTAGATATTGTATACATGAGTTTTTATAAGTGTATATTGATGATTAGATGTTGTATGGCTTGATTAAGGATCATTTTCATGTACTCAATATAATTTTCAAAATAATTCACCAACTTAACATCTCTCTTAATCTAAATAAATGTATTTTTTCAAACCATTTAGTACTTTATCAGGACATAATATGCAAAGAGGGCTTGATGGTAAATCCACTCAAAAATAAACTTATCATAAACCTATCATTGGACAAGACACAAAAGGATGTTAGGACAATCTTAAGTTATATTGGATATCATTATTGTTTTATAATAAAATATTTGTCCATAAGTGAACCAATAGAATATTTAAGTAATAATAAACATAACCAACCACTAGATTGGTCAACACACTATCATGAATCATTTGGAAAATTAAAAAATAAGATATTGAAATCCCCAATAGTAGTCTTTATAGATTATAAGACTTTATTCCATATTCATGTGGATGCATAACTACATAGAAACATAGATCATCCAATTCTCATTTTCAAGTAGGAAATTGGAGGAGGAAATAAATTACTCTACCACATAATGAGAGTCACTTTATAGGGTTTATGAGGTGTGTAAATTTAGACATTATCTATTGGAAAAAATTATATCATTTAAATACCATGATCCACTCAAATATTTGATCAATAAACTGGTGATACAAGGAAGAATCTTCCACTCACTAATGTTATTTCAATAATTTGATTTAACATTATGGTAAAACCAAGGAAAGTAAATAATGAACCTTACTACCTATCTAAAATAACTACAAGAGAATACACAGGACTATAGGAGGATGATTTCTCTAGATATCACCTCTTCTACATGGAAGAAATGCCCAAATATATGGATAATATTACATAATTTATTTCTAGTAGAGAGTTTACAGAAGGGTATAATACATTACAAAAAAAAGATTGATGATCCAAAACTTTTCCTTAATGCTAATTGAAGGATAATTATATAAGAAAGGAAGATAAGAGGTGTTTTGGGACTATCATTCCTAAATGAGAAGAATAATATAATAAGAGAATCTCATGATGGATTTACAAGAGGGCATAGCTTTGGAGAGATTACATGTAGGAAAATACTATTAAAAGGCCAATGGTGGCCAACACTCTTCAAAAATACACATCAATACATAATAAATTGTGAGATATACCAATGAGTTGGAAAACCCGATGCTAAAGATGATATTCCCCTCCACCTAGTATTCTCTCTAGCCCCAATCAAGAAATGGAAAATTAATTTTATAGGTCTTATCAAACCTATGGTAAAAAAGAGCAATGTAAGATTCATTATTATCAGGACCAAATAATTAGCAAGATGGGTAGAAGTAATGCATAAAATATATTTCATAACAAATATTATGTTAAATTTATTCCAAAAAAATATAATCACATAATTTGGATGCCCATTAATCATAAAGAGTGATCATGGTAAGCATTTCATCAACAATACAATTTAAAAACTAGTTAAACACTTCTTGATCTAGCATAATAGGAATACTCATTACCACCATCCAAAAAATGGAATTATTGAAAAATTTAATAAGGTATTAGAGAAGTTATTAACTAAATTATGTAATATAAATATTGGATACTGGGATATTAAGATATTGGTGGTATTATGGGCTTATCACACTCTTAAAAAATATTAACTAAGTATTGCCCCTTTCAATTAGTATATAGCCTAGAAGTGGTAGTAATAATGGAGTACATACTACTAATTTTGAGAATTATGGTGACATATTTAATTAATGACAAGGATTACCTTCAATAGAGTTTGATAGAACTGGAAAAATTGGATGAAAATATATTATTAGTAACATATAACTAAAATCAAGAGAAAAGAAACCAAAAATCTTAGAGTGATCGACATATTAAGATCAAGGAGTTTCAAGTTAAAGATAAAGTCTTATTATATGATAGAAGATATAAAAAAATAGACAAGTTGAATATAATATGGTTCTAACCCTATATACTTGATGATATACTATAATCAAGAGAAATAAATTTGAGAACGTTTGTAGGAACACTTAGAAAAGGGTTTGTGAAAAGATCCCAATTAAATTTCTACATCATAGGAAACTGTGGTGAATGGTGGTGAAAATAAGTGAATTTATGAAGTGACACTATCCTTCCATTTGGGTGAAGTCAGGTACAGGGTATTATGGTACCATATATCACATGTTTAATTTTATGGTCTTAGATCATGTTACCTCCCCATTATATTTCCATTATCATCTTAGAAGGGAAAGCTAAATAAAGGATAATTTGGTGTCTTATATCAACTATCTCGATACCTTATTATTTGATCATGTCAAAAAATATTATTATGACAAATAGGAAAATTAATAAGTAGGAAGAAGGGGTGATGAAATGGGAAAACATTAAAATAATAAGTAGTGAGTAGATAAAAATATATGATGAAAAAAGAAGAAAATGTGAAATAAAAATAATTATAGAGATAAGAGAATAAGGGTGGAAATACATAAAATTAGTTGAGTTTATTTCTAAAGAATGATATATTATATGGATTAGTTTTTAAATAAAAAATATAAGATAAAAAAATCAAATGGGAGGACGGTGAGAAATACAAATAGAATAAAAATATGATTAAAATGTTAACTTCATAAAGATAAGATCAAAATAAATGAGGTAAGAAGTGAAAGGTAAAGTAAAAAAAATATCAAAGTAGACCGGATGAATAAAATGAGCATAAATAATAAATATGAATTAATACACATTTAATGACATGATTAACTAATAGATTGAAAGAATTATAAAATAAGGGTTTTGTTAATGAAAAATCACATAATCTTTTGAGCACTCACACTATAAAAATTTCATGCAAACAAGGTAGAAAACCTCCACACAAAAAAATAAAATACTATAATAAACAAAGGTCTCCCCTAAAAACTCCCTTGTCACAGGTAATTTTTTTATTATAAATGAGTGGGTGAAAGACTCAAAGGATTTATTCACCACAACCAATAAAAAAAGGGAAATAAAAAATAGAAATCAATGAAAATAAAAGGTAAAAAGAAAATTTTGGTTATGTACTCTAAAACAAAGTCATCAAAAGGAGACCAAGAGGAAAGGGGAAAAAAGTGAATAAAGAGATAATACTGCATAGGTACCTGATATGAATACATTATTAGGAATGTGCCATGGAAAATGAGGAATACATACATTAGGAAACTTGTATAAAACTACACATATAGAAGGATGGCATAGGGTAGTTGGAGTTATTTTAGACTACATCAATTTGAGTCCATTTAAAGTAAATGATATAATAAAATCATTTATGTAATACTTATAATATATACTTATAAAAAATAAATAAAATATTAGAGAGGCTCAACTGATAATAGAGAAATAGTAGGAGGAGACACTTAATAAAAATGTATAAGAATTAGTTATCTCCATCTGACCAAGAAAGGCTGAGACAAACCTAAAAAATGGATTTGAAAACAAAATAAAAAATAATAATTAGTGTCAGAATCCTTAGAAAAATAAATACAATTACAATAGGTAAAATAACTAGAAGATGTGATTTAACAAAGTATGTAGTTAAAGAAATAATTAGCTAGGGAAAACATGAAAATTAAGGAAATTACAGAATCAACCACTCAACAAGGATAAATAGTTTTTGGAGAAAGAGAAGACAAAAATATTAGAGAGAAGGTTATTATAAAAATAATTATATTAAAAATGGAGGTCAGAGGAATAAAATAAAAGTAAATGGAAGACGAAAAAAACTAAAATAGAGGGGGCAAAAAAGGAAAACATAAGAGGAAAGAATAGTAATGGAGAAAAATAAAATAAACAAGGAAAGGAATAAAAAGAAAGATGGAATTAATAAAGTAAAAGAAGAAGAATAAGAAGAAGAAGAAGAAGAAGAAGAAGAAGATAGAAAAAGGAATAGGAAAAATGAAAAAGGAGAAAAGGAAAAATAGAGAAGAGGAGGAGAGAAAGAATCAAGAAGAAAACACAAAAAATGAAGGATAAAAAGTAAAAGAAGAAGAGACACCAAGGGAAAAGAAGAAAGAATAAAATAAGGGTAAAAAAGATAAAAAGGGGGAAGTAAGGAGCCTAGTATCCCCTCTATCTGTTATGGGGATATAGTGAAAATCATCACAAATCCACCACACACCCCTAACATGGAATGGTCTAAAGTAGTACCAATACTCCCATGTATCTACTATAGAGGATTAAATTAGATTTATAAATGCACATGCAGGCCACATCCACTATTTTGGTGCCATTGAGTTTTATATAACATCATGTAGAAGGGTATATCACCATATATCTCCAAAAATTAACTCAATTATTAAAAAATGGTTAGAGAAACCCTCATTCAAAGTGCAAAAATAGATTGGATGACTCAATGTGTCAACCTAGAAGATGTTATAAATAAGTTATTAACCACACTAGATAATGAGTGACCATAATGTGACCAAGATACAACTTTTCCCATTAATAAATAGTTAGAGGACATAGTAAAAAATTTAATAAATCATGTTAGGTCTATAGTGGTCAAAAGCCTCAAAAACTTGAGGCTATGGAAGAGTATAATTAATAACTATTGGGACCACTCCAAGGAGAAAATTAGGTCAAAATAATTGAAAAAAAAGATCACATGAATAAATTAAATGAAACTCTAGAAGATGTAACTACCAAATTTAATTAATTTATTATTTGGGCCCTATGGACTTGATTAAAACAATGACATGGAGGAAATTTAAAAACAACTAATTATTTCATATACTAGCTTTGGGTCTCAACATATTCCGTCCAGAGTAGAAGGAGCTCAAATGATATACCTGCATGAAAAATACAATGATAAATAGTGTCAATTTTTATAAATGTATTAGGACATGAAGGGTTATAGAACTCACCTGAGCAACTAGATGGAAACAATGGAAGTTAGAATCAAAGAACATGAAGCGCACTTGCACATATTAGAAAACTCTCCAGATCCAAAAAACATAGTGATTGCAGCCAAAGAAAATTTGACAATCAATAATTACATTGTAGAAGCTCAAAAACACATTTTGAATTGGTATTTTTTTAACCACATAAATGATGAATAAATATGAGAAAAATGTACCAAAAAATAGATGATCCACATCCTAGTCACATAATTTTACAAACACTATTTTTTAAGTTATGCAGATTGGGTTGGTACCTACCAATAATTTAGATTTTTCTTGAGGATGAGACAAAGATATAAAATTTACACAAATTTTTTTAGTATTCTCAATAAATTAAATACAAAACCATAGTTGTCACATGGCCATTTCCTTTATTGTAACAACAAAATACTTCTATAGGCTGGTGAAAAAGTAGCTTATATAGACTAGGCCATGTGGTAAATAATCAAGTATTGTGGTAAGAAAGGATGACATTATTTAAGAAAATAAATGTCTCACATAGACATGACTATTAAATTATAAGGTATATAGTTAGTATTTATACTACAACATTTTAAGAGAGTAAATATAACATAGAGAAAATTGTAACACAATAGTGTAGTGTTAAGAGGTAACAAAGTAGAGTACCCTTTGTAATAACATAAGACAATATAGTGTAAAGAGATATCAAAACACTGTATTCAGAAGTTATTATATAAACATAAACAAAGAGAAGTTAGTGTAGTAATTATTCTGTATTATGTATTGAATATTATGAATGAGCAAACCTACTTATTTTATTTTATCAATGCATTAGATAAATGTTTCAAACAAATACTAACCTCTACATCACATTAGTTCTAATTGAAGTTAAATTAATCAACATAAACCATATGTTTCCAACCACTTCAGATTTTATGTCAACAAATTCCAATAGAATGAACTTCCTAAAAATATCCTTAGCAGCTTCATTAATACTAATAAAATCCCTAATGAATTTTATCATAATTTCATCAAGTGATGGAAATAATTAGCACCCAAATTAGATCATATCATGAGTGATGATAATATTTTAAAACTTTTTGTTATCATTCTTAAATACCATCTTCAATACATGGCTAGGATCCTATTTCCTCAGACTTTAGAAGAGGATTTTAATCAAGTAAAATGACAAAAATTATTTATGGCTCAATTTAAACCATCTCAAAAAATGAATAATGAATCTCTTAAAACCTCAACCAATGAAATAAATACTAAACCTTCTCAAAATATCCTACCCAACCCAAAGTTGGACCACCTAAATAAGATAATAAATTTACCTATTTCCATCCCTTCATTGTATAGGAGATTAATAAGTTGTCTCCATATAAACCATACATTTACTCTACACATCTCCATCATTGTATGATCCTAACAAATTATTTTAGTTCCACATTGATATTAGTCACTCTCATGAGACATTTTTCACACTTGTAAAAAAGGGTATCCAATAACATGTTAGTGGGAAAAAATAATCAAGATCTTATAACCAAATAAGTCCATAAAAATACCTCAAATCATATAAGAACCATTATTATAGTCCTAAATCCATAAATAAAAAAGCTCAAAAATCATATCAACCATCTAGTTATAATACATAACATTCAAATAAATTATCTTGTGATATTGATGTTGACTATGATCATTATTACAATAAATCCCAGTTCAAAAATGCAAAAATAGTTTAATACCATCATAATCTCACTCATAAAGATCTTGTAACTAAACATAATAAGCCTTCTTTCATAGAAAATTTTCTTAAGGATAATAATGCCAAAACAACATCATATGCTAATACATCACCTAATGATGACCCTTATCCACCATTGGAGACTCAATATACTACATTCAATACTTATATTATCATACCACCTACAATAACCATTAAAAATCAATCTAAAAAAAATTATGGATAACCCTAAAATAAAATGGAATTTCATAGATGCATTTATTTCTATGCCTTGAAATTTTCCTATAATGCTCATGAAAACATCATCATATCATCATAAGTTCCTCATGCAATAATTTAAATACATCAAATAATCCCCATTTATAAACATATAAATACCTCCTTGACCTTATAAAGATCTCTCACCTATGGAGGTCTATGTTATTTAAACCATTTCTCAACCTTCTTTCTCTAAGAAAATCTCCATAGAATTTATATAAGAAAACATGACTAATGATGGAATCCTCTTTTGAGATGATAGTATTCTTATTTTATTAATGATCAACAATTAGTTAATAAGTAATTTTTTGGTAGATGAAGGCTTATGACTAATATTTAATTCCCTTTTGATAATCCAACAAATTAAATATTTCAAAGATGACCTAGAAAAACAAGAATTGCATGTAATGGAAATGAAAAAACCAATAAAAAATGTCTTGGTTGCATTTGTCTCAATATCACTATTGGACTTATAATATTACACACTAAAATTATGAATATAGAGCTTACACTTTCATATAATGTTCTTCTAGGTCATTTTTGGACTCATTTCATGAGAAATATCACCTCTTCTAATAGCTAATGCATTACATTCAATCACTATGGAAAATGTTACAAGAATGAAGTTGATCCCAACCCTTGGGGTCTCACACCACCTAATCCTAAAATGTAGTATCACATCCCCACTATTTATCATATTAAAAATCCTCCTCTTCCTAATTTTATTAATGTGAAACCTTATCTAAAATTCACTCTTTCCATTTTTAATGACAATTAATCTAATGAGTTACAAACTATTTGAAATACCATGAAATTACTTCTTTACATAGTAAAATGTCTTCCTCCATATATTTTTCCATGAAATAGTAAAATCAATTTTATTTATCATGATATTTAGAGTCCTTCCCCATGAAATGCCTATTAATATCCTTATATAGAATATGAATTTTTATACAATGATTTTTGGGTATCTAGATTATTTCAAGAGCCTCTATCATTATCCCTTCAAACATTTAGCAACATTGGCGTATCGACCAAATATACTTCCAATGATAATACTAAAAAAATTACTCATGCATGTACCTTATCTCCATCATATTATGATTATTACATAGTTTCTCAAGCTCAATCATGGAATTTGGATGCAACTCATTATCATAAAAATATTGTTAAAATGCATGTCTTTAACAAAGATTTTTATTTAGTTTATATCTCTTCTAATTCTAGTGATTATGAAAATGACCTATAAATTCAAGGTTATGTTCCTCATATCAACCCACCATTGAAAAATACTTTTTGGGTTCTCCAACAACTTTTTTATTTTCCCATAGATACTTATAGTATTATCTAGACTGATACTATTTATAAATCCTTTAACCTTGGTAACTGTATAGGCCAACCTAATACTATTTATCTTGTTTAAAAATTTTGCTATTGAACCATAAAGCCTAATACATTTCATTATTTTGTACTAAATTAGACCAAAAAATCACTATCAAGTGTTGATATAATTCTAATAACATCCCAATATCTAAATAAATATACCAACCAGACTGATATAGTCCGAAATCAACATTTCCTATACTAACTATACTAACTATGATGGCATAATTTAGACTTTTTATTTTGTACCAAACTAAATCAACTAAGATGATACCATATCAAATTATCATCAACTTTTTCTAAAGATATGAAGATCAATGTAAATGTTAAATAATCTTATATCAAACAAATCCATTCATATTTTGATAATAAAGGTAATAAAATTATGGATCTTTAGGTAGACATCAAATATTAAAGTGCATTCATATGCTTCTTATTGATAAAGTTATCTTATAATTATTCCATGATAAATAGATAAAACTCTATATTAAATATCACAAGCTTAAACATTTTTAGAAAATGTCTCCTTGATTTAGTAATTGTGTCACTAGTGTCAAACTTAAGCCAAATCCTATTTATAAGCTTCCTTCTCCTCTATATCATTTTCAAGGTAGAAATGTAATTCTTATCCAAGTAGTTAACTTAGGTACAACTCCCAATCATAAATCAGTTATTATCTCTAAGAAACATCAACATGAAGAGAAATTAAATTACAACCTATTTTTAGAAAAACATCATGAATTCTTAACATGGTCAAATTAGGACATGCTTGACATAGACCTGAGTATAGTTTTACACAACATAGTGACATATCCAAATACAAAATGTGTCCACCAAAAGTAATTAAAGTTACCCCTAAGGTCTCCATCTTATGTTATATAGTACTTATTAAGTTTTTATATTATAATTTTCTTAGAAATAGGTACTAAGAGGGGGGTGAATTAGTTTCTTAATAAAAATTATTCAATTCCAATCATTATTTTATGAATCATTTATTCACATAAAGATCAATGCATAAATATAACAACTACACAAGCATATCAAAAGAGAGCAAAAAAGATATGTGGGAAAACCTGATGGGGGATAAAACCCATTGAACCATGCACATGGAATATAATCCTATAATTTCAAGATCTAAAGTTTAATGAAGCACCAAATTCACAAGGAGATCTAACCCCTACCTAGTTAAGCACCCACTCAACTAGTCTTCTACAAGCTCTATCTTGAAATAAAGATCCAAAACCCTAGGTAGCTTAACTCCAGATAAATCAAATCTAATATTTTATAACGTTATAAAAAAAATTTCTAACTCAAATATATATTATGACCTTATTTTTCAATATTTACCCTTTAATCTCACTCAAACAGCCTCTTAGGCCTTCTCACTTAACTAGCCCTTTCTTTGGTAGTATTAGGTTTAATGACCTTATTTAACACCTATAAAATAATAATTAAATATTAATGAAATAATAAAAAGACATATGTTATGGTATTAAACACCTTAACCTAGTTTACAAACACCTATCTCATTTTCACATATGCTCAATATCTCAACTTGTCAATTTAGGCCTACTAAGCCTACTTAAGTTTTTGAACCTAACTCTCCCCCATCTTAGTTGGATAAAATATTTTTTTATCATGTATAAATATTATAATTTAATTTATAACACATTACCATCATTAAATAACCAATACTTTTGTTGGTCATTACCTCATTATCTCCAAAATTCAATTAGGCCTTAATGAGACCTAAAATAATTAGGCATACCCATTCACACGTTACAACTTGGATCTTTTAAAAAATATTGGGGATCATAAAATGGATGGTAAATTAAAAATAAAAATAAAATAATTACATTATAATCTCACCTAATCCTCATAACTCTTGGAGGGTCCACTCATCCCTTGAACCCCTTCATTTGCACTGTTTACCATTAGGCCTTCACACACAATAAAAGTTTATCTTGAGTATCTGAAGCATACAGATAAATATCTCACACAAAAATGTACTAAAAACACATGAATATAATATTAATGACTTAAAAAACCTATCCATTTCCATTATAAATCACCTCATATTATAATATGCCTCAAGCACTATCTTGCTATAAGCTCACTCAAAACTACTAGTCCACATTGAAACTCAATAATGAACATTTAGGCCAAAATCACATTTTTTAAAAACAACCATGGAAAAAATAATATTTATAGATAAATAATTACCTAATTTTAATTATGATAAATAATAAAATCTTTGACTCAACATCTATAGACTCTAAACCTTCTTTTTAAGAAGATTACTGAGAGCTACCAAACACTACCAACACACATTCAACATAATTTTATTCTCCACACCATATTGAGAAATTTAAATGAATATAATTTAATTAAAATGAGAATTATTTGTATTAATAAATTATTAATATGCATTTTATTTTCCATCTCAATCCAAAACACCCCAAAATCATCTTTCTTACCAATATGCAGAAAACTATCACACACCCTGAAATCTCAGTCTTGAAGAACATTGCCTTTAGTAATTTCAATGGTAATTTAATGAATTATAATTCAAATTAATAATTTATTTTATTATTATATATCATTTAAAAATGTATATATATAAATATCTAGTTCCAACTATTGGTCTTATAGACCAATTTATCAAGCTTTTCTTACATAGTCTTAACACAGCCTGATAAGCCATCTTATAGTCCACATTTTAACATTTTAGAGTAACTTAAAAAATCCCATAAATATTTTATAATTAAATTATGTCCTAAAAAAATCATAATATTTATATTATGCTCTATATTATTGTAGAGATATTTCAACTTACCATTCTCACTTACATACACAGAGCTGCCAAACTACCTTAAGAACCAGTCATGGTGAACATGACTTAGAATACCTATAGGGATACTTAAAATAACATGTAATTATTTTATATTATCCTCATAAATATTAATATAAACTAAAATCACAAATATATATATGTTAAATGACATATATAGACCAAACTGACCAAACCTTGAACCTCATTCTTTCATTATCTTCACTCACACAGACTGGTTACTTTGTTAAAAACTTATTTATTATGTAAGATAATTTTAAAAAATTATAAAAAAATTAAAAATTAGGTATAGTTATTTAAAAAATACTCCAAAAAAATAGATTCATCTCTAATTCTTTGCAACCAATCCCCAAATGCTTTCTCACTCTGCCTATTTTTCTTCACTAGTTTTCACTCCTAGCCAATTTAGTGATAGGTCAACTTGGGTGAACAAAATCATTGAAAAAAAGAACATAAATTTACAAAAATATAATGACATCAATAATTATTATTTACATTCAACCTATATCCACTTGAATACATTGACCTGGTCAAACCTGCCTGTAGCATCAAATTCTTTAGAAACAAGCAATTTTTTGTGGATTTTACTCATAGTCCTAACACACCACTACCACCTATATATTATTGAAGGTTTCCTATACAATATAAAAAACTAAAACTTGATCAACCAAACCATTATATTAACTTCCCAATAATTTTATCCAATCAGGTCATCAAGAGGGTTTTAGACCAATTAACATCCTTAACTATTGTTCATATAGATCTATCCCTTAAACCACTTCCTAATTATTATAAAACCTTCATATGACCATTTTAAATCTTTCCAAAAAGTATCATATTACCATTAAATTATCATACATGCCAATGAGTATCTAAACTTCCTTCTCAGGCTCTCATCTCTTCATTATGCATGCACATGAGACCTTCAAATGTGATTTCTTTCTTTATTTTTAAAATCATGACCTTAGGCTTGGTGAAAAAGTTTGAAAAAATGTACCATAACTTAAACCATGATCACATGATCACTCTTACCTTGGAATCTGATGCTCATCCTCCATTTGGCCTCACTATATGTCTTAGCACACTAGGCCTTTAGTTGTAAGTCAATTTAGGTCTGGAGTATGACCCTCTCACCATTTTAGATGTTCTAAAATCATCATATACACTCTTATACAACCTCTCATGTGGTAACACACTACTTGTCATCCTTCATAGACCTTGGCAACATCTCATATCACTTCATTATGTAAGGCAAAGTCTAGAGTAAGGTATAGATGTAGACCTTCAATAAATATTTTCCCTCTTAGGCTCAATTTATACCTTTCCTAAGTTTATAAATACCTCATATTCATGCTCAATTGACTATATATATCTTATTATACCTATGTTCATACATCTCATAATTTTCATGCCTCTATAAACCATATCCATGATTAATAACTAATCTATCAATCAGACCTACTATGCACCTTAAAACTCTCACATTAATAATCCTTCTTAACATTAATGATACTAAACCTAACATAAATGAAAACATTCAAAAATATACCCCTTTATCATTGATGACAAGCAATCCTCTTAACACCTCTAACTTTATTGATGGTAAAACACATAACTCTCTTCCAATCAAGGCTCTCTCTCCCAATTAGGACTCTCTCCCCATTTAAAATTAATGACAAAGGGTCATACACACTCTCATAGGGTAATCCAAACATGGTCCTATAATCCTAGGACCTGACCACTTATAAAACTAGAAAAATCCCCCTCGATCTTCACAACATATAAAGTATGAATCAATATGGCTCGTGTTCCCCCTCAATCCATGTACACCTCTTTCAAATAACTTGATACTTATACCAATTTTAAATATTAAACAAGAAATGTTAGAGACACAAAACAATCTTTTACTTACCTCTCATTTGGCTACAAAGATCAAGCTTTCTCTTTCTTCATGATTTCTAGTTTATTATGGTCTACAAACTCATGCTTTTATGTCTTCCTCAGACCTGTGAAGCAAAATCAACATTCATAATCAACCTTAAAAAACCTTCATTATTCAAATTACTTAGATAATAAGTAAGTTTACATACTCTTGAATCTATATAGCTTATTGTGCATTCATGGTATTCTATATATCAGACCTTTGCATATGATCTTTTCATGTTACTTCATGCATTAATCTAGTGTTAGTTATTTTTTAACAATCATATAAACTGTATGACTCACTAACTTATATTGGTATTTTAGACTAATCCATCATACAACTCATTGTCCTATATGTTCTCATACAAATCTCATAGTATTAGGTTTATCCTCAAAACAAGTTTGTCTATTTGATCTCCTTCATCACTTTACCCTATCATGATCAATTAATAATATTGTGAAAATATTTTCATTGATATCCTCTGAGCTCCATAGCCCATTACTATTCTATTTATTCATGGACATCCTTTTAGGGTTTATTGTCAAAGAAGCAAATTATGTTATGATGTCACTTGATCCTACACCATACAAATTGATCATGAAGAACATATAGATCTATAATTTATGACCTCAATGTCACCAAAAAATACTTAGGAAAAATTCACTCAAGGATTATCATGTTGAATATACCACATCTAACCACTACACCATTTACTCACTCACTTGCCTAACTAGTTCATACTTCATGGCTCTCTAATTGTCTTATGCTTCTTAGATGACATCTTGAGCTCACTCATGAATTATAAGCATGATATCTGAAATAGGAGCCATTGAAACAATTCTACCTAACACTCTATTAATATCATATAGGTCACAATAAGAGCCATTTATATCATGAACATTAACTTTAGGTTTAATGGACACAATAAGTTTTGAAACCTCATACCTTTTGTTCAATATGTCTTTGAACTAGTCCTTCACAACTATGATCAATATGATATTTTAAAAGAATTATTAAGAGCTTCAAGACTTTTAAGAAAATGTTAAATTACTTTTATCTTCCATCCAAAGTTACCAACAACTTCAATCCATTCAACAAGTCATTTTATGTCTTCCAAAGACATATAACTTAAGCACAATCCTCTTTTATTGAGTTTATCAAGATTAGACCTCTTTGGTCTTAATAATACCTACAATGTATCTTATTATTGTCTCATTGATCATGCTCAAATGATGCAGTCACCTTTTTATATCATTACATACTCAGATGCATTATGTAGATAGGAAATTTCAAAATCAAGGAAGAATCAACCACCTTATCTTCTTGGGCCTAGAACAAGATTCTAAAAGACACCTTGATTCATTGATATATAACTTTCTCTAAAAATTTCTTTAGAGTCCTTATATATTGTCAATTTGGGTTTGATCTTTGACTTAGCCTCTATATAGTCCTTTTGAGGTGCCAAATAGCACCTTTGACATTATTTCAACTTTGATTGATGTCCTATAACAACACATAACTCACCTTGGTTTAAGTTTTGATCAAGCCACATCTTGACATCATTCTTCTCTTTAGACAACTATGTAAGTATCATCATTCCTTGATAGACCATCACTACAAAAAAGATGAACATTTTCCTCATCACACTTTGTGCCTCTTAGGATCACCTATAGGATATCAAGCCTCCTCCAAAGGAAATACTATGATACTAATTAATAGAAGTAGATAATAAGAGTTTGGGGTGAATCATTTACTTAAAAATAAATATTATATTCCATTCATTATTTCATGAAGCATTCATTCACATAAAGATCAATGCATAAACAAACTACACAAGTATATCACAAGAGAACTCAAGAGATATGTGGTAAAAAATATTAGGGGATAAAACCTAATGAACCATGCACATATAACATAGTCATATAATTTAAACATCCAAAGTTTATTGAAGCACCAAATTCACAAAGAGCTCTAACCCCTACCTAGTTAAGCACCCACTCAATTAGTCTTTTGCAACCTCCATCTTAAAAGGAGGTTCTAACCCCATAGGTAACTTAGCACTGAATAAGTCAAATATGATATTTTATCACATTATAACACCTATTTTTAACTTAAATATACATGACAACCTTATTGTTCACTCTTTACCCTTCAATCTCACTCAAATAACCTCTTTGGCCTTCTCACTTGACTAGCCCTTTCCTTGGTAGTATTAGGTCAAATGACCTTGTTCAACACCTATAAAATCATAATTAAAATTTTAATTACATATTAAAAATACATATACTATGTTATTAAACACCTTCACCTATTTTATAAACACCTATCTCATTTGCACATATGCTCAATATCTTAACTTGTCAATTTAGGCCTATTAAGCCTTCTTAAGTACTTGACCCTTGCTCTCCCCCATCTCGGTCGATCAAACTATTTTAATTACATGGATAACTATTATAATTGAATTTATATCACATTTAAATCATTAAAAAACCACTCATTTTGATAATCATTACCTTATTATCTTCTAACTTCAATTAGGCCTTAATGAGACCTTAAATAATTAGGCTTACCCATGCACACATTACCACTTGGACCTCTTCAAACATATTTGGGATCAAAAACTGGATGGAAAATTTTAAAAAACATTAAAATAGGTCTATTATAATCTCACATAATCATCATAACTCCTATAGGGTCCACTCACCCCTTGAACCCCTTCATTTGCATTGTTCACCATTAGGCCTTCACACATATTAAAAGTTTGTCTTGAGTATCTAAAGCATACATATGAATATGTCACACAAATATGTCCTAAAATAACATTAATATAATTTTAATTACTTAAAAACCTCTCCATTTCCATTATAAATCACCTCAAATGTCAATATGACTCAAGAACTATCTTTCAATAGGCTCACTCAGAACTGCCAGTGCACACTAAAACTTAGTCATGAACATTTAGGACAAAATCACACTTTTACCAAAAAATGATGTGAAAAATTAAAATTTATGATCAAATTATGACCTCATGTTAATTATGAGAAATAATATAATATTTTAATCAACCTTTGCAAACTCTAAACCTTATCTATAAGAAGCTTACTCAGAGCTACCAAACATTGCCAACACACAGTCAACAAACTTTGATTATCCACACCATCTTGAGAAATTTAAATAAATATAATTTTAATTAAAATGATAATTATTAATCTTAATAAAATATTAATATGAATTGGATTATTTGTCTCTGTCTTAGTCTAAAACACCTCAAAATCATCTTTCTTACCAACATGTATAAAACTATCAGACATCTTGAAAGCCCAGTCTTGAAGAAAATTGTATTTAGTAATTTAAATGGTATTTTAATGACTTATAATTCACATTAATAGTTTAATTTAGTCTTATATATCATTAAAAATTTGATATATATATATATATATATATATATATATATCAATCTCTAGTGCCAACTATTGGTCTTATAGACCAATTTGTCAAGCCTCTTTTACATAATCTTAACATAGTATGATAAGCCATCTTATCTTCCACATTTTAGCATTTTATAATAACTAAAAATCTTAAATGAGGATTTTATAGTTATTTTATGTCATAAAAAAACATGATATTAATATGATGCTATATCTAAGTGCATAGATCCTTCAACTTACCATTATTACTTGCATACATAGAGTTGTTAAACTGCCTTAAGAACTAGTCATGGTAAACATGACTTAGAATACATATAGGGATACTTATATGAACATATAATGAATTTATATTATCCTAATATTTCTTCATATCAACTTAAATCACAAATATATATAGTTAAAATGATAGATATAGACCAAACCGATCAAATCTTGAACCTCATTCTTTTACTATCTTCACTCACATGGACATGTTACTTTGTGAAAAAATTATTGCGTGATTATGAGAATTTTAAAAAATTATAAAAAAAATTAACATGAGGTATGTGTATTTAAAAAATAAATCAAATTATTTTATTCATCCTTATTCCTCTGCAACCAATCCCTTAATGCTTTCTTGCTCTGCTTGATTTTCTTCACTAGTTTTCACTCTTAACTAATTTAGAGATATGTTAATGTGGGTGATCAAAATAGTTTACATAGATACTATAAATATAAAAAAAAACACTATGTACATTAGTAATTATTATATAAATTTAACCTCTATCCACTTTTATGCATTGACCTGATCAACCCTACTTGTAACATCAAATTATTCAAAAATAAGCAATTTTTTATAGCTTTTACTCATAGTCTTGACACACCACTAACACTTTGAGATGCCTAACTTAGGAATATAAAAAATAAAAACATATAATTAAAAAAACCATTTTGGGCACTTTCCAATAATTTTTCTCTAATCAAGTCATTAAGAGGGTTTTGAGAGTGTTTTAGACCAGTTAACCTCCTTAACAATTGTTCATATATATTTATCCCTTAAACCAATTCCTAATGATTTTAAAAACTTATAATGACCATTTTCAATCTCTCCCAAAATTATTATATTCCCATTCAATTATCATGCATGCCAAGGAACATCTAAACTTCCTTCTTGGGCTTTCATCTCTTCATTCTACATGCATAAGAGACCTTCAAATGTGATTTATTTCTTTATTTTTCAACTTAGGACCTTAGGATTGGTAAAAATGATTTAAATAATGTACCATACCTATAAAAATTCTCAAATTATCACTCTTACCTTGTAATATGACCCTCATCCTCCATTTGGCCTTACTAGATGTCTTGGCACACTAGGCCTTTAGCTGTAAGTCACTTTAGGTCTAGAGTATGACCCTCTCACCACTTTATATGTTCTCAACAACTCATATACACTCTTATAAAACATATCATATGATCACACACTTATTTTCATGCTTTATAAACCTTTTCAACATTTCATAGCACTTTATTGGGTTAGGCAAAGTCTAGAGTAAGGTTTAGCTAGAGAGCTTCAATAGAGACTTTCCCTCTTAACTTTGGAACTCTCCTACATGTATCAACACCTCATACGTATTCTCAAGTAAATACATATATATTCTTATACCTATGTTCCTCTATCTCATCATTTTTATTCCTCTATAAACCATATCCATGCTTACTAATGAGTCCATCAATAAGACCTCCTAGGCAACATACAACTCTCACATTATTGATCCTTCTTGACATCAATGATACTAAAATTGACATCAATGAATTTTTTTTTAAAAATTTAATTTGGCTTATATATTAATCAAAATGGGTATATATCATAGTACCTATTCATAAGAGATTCACTATAATCATTTGCATTTTTATTGACTTTTGTAATCTCAACTTATCATGTCATAAGGATAATTTTCCTTTACCTGCAATCAATGTTATTGTTGATTCTATAAATGATTGTGATATACTTTACCTCATGGATGGTTTTTAGCATATAATTAGATTAATATTAACCCTAAGTATTAACATAAAACTATTTTTATGACTGAGTGGGAACTTTATTTTATGTTAAGATGTCATTTGGCCTTAAATATTTTGGATAAACTTATCAAAGTGCAATGATCCACACATTCCATGATTTCATCCACTAAATAGTCAATACATATGTGTATGACCTTATAAAAAACTACAGGTGTTGTTAAAACCATCTTCATGACCTATCCATCACATTCAATCACCTTATTAATAATAAGTTAATCTCAATATTCATAAGTGAGTTTCTAGTGTTACCTTTGGAAATCTCTTAGGAATCTTAATCTCACTATAATGGAACGACATGGATACCTCCAAGATCAAAACTATTATCAACATACCTATACCTTAATTCCTTTTTTATATCCACACTTACCTTTGGAAACTTGGGATAATCCATATTTTTGTTCTTGAGTTACCTTATTGTACATACTCGATAGACTCACTTCTCAAGAAAGGAGTTGTGATGGAATGAAATGATGTTTGTCATAAGTATTTGATAACATGAACAAAAAACCAATTAATCTTCATACTATCCAACCACATTCTAATCATCGCCCTCTTATATTGTGTACCTCATCTATCCCCATATTATTTGAGGAAATGATTGTGAAATAAGATGAGTTATGAAAAGAATATGCCATTTAATAAATTATTCATGATTTGATAGATTATATAACCTACTACATAAAAGTGGAACATGATTGTAATGTAATATACTTTTTAAATAAAAACCTTACCATTATATGATTTATTATATTACCTATGTCATATTTGATTCTGACCCCCTTCACCATTTCTTATGTAAATCCTTCTTACTTGGAGATTGAATCAAAAAATAAATGGTTCTGTTAATGGAATTTGAACTTAGGATCATCAATAAAAAATAAATCAGAGGCCAATTTATCTATGATATCACACCCTGACCATCTTAGTGACACCTTTAGGATACTCTTCCAAATGAATAAGTCCTCTTGATCAAAGGTAATGATAAATTATCTCCCTCAAAGACTACTTCCATAATATCGTGACTAATCTCAAGGCTCAAACCCTCTAAAAACCAAAAAATAGTAGTCTATAGGCCTAATTCATATATAAAAGATATTATTTAATAATTACCCAAAGTTACCATTGATTTACATGAGGATACTTTTACACTTCACTTTGACATAGCTAAGTGCCTTTATGGATTTGGGGCAGGATATGGCATGGTCAACTCTTATAACAAAATCATTTCTCTAGATTTTTTACTTAACTTTGATTCTAGTAATAACATGGTTGAATATGAATATCTCATCCTTGGGATGTAAACATCCATCAACCTATACATTATATTCCATAATTCCATTGGTTATTTAAGTCTTATATGTCACCAAATCAATGGCACTTATCAATGAAAAATTGAAAACCTTTTTGCATATTAAATCACTTATATTCTTGCCAAATATTTTTCATATTTCACCATTGAATAAGATCCAAGATAATAAAATGTTATATCAAATTTGATTATTTATTATATATTTTTTATTCTCATCAAGAACTACATGACATTAATTTCCTCTTCCATATGAAGAATTATCCATCTAATCTATCACCTAAGTATGTCTCTCTTATTTTACACATAAAAGTTTTCACCACTCAAAAAATATTATGGTATTAAATCATTATCCATTTCATCTAGCATCATACTTATCCTCTTAATACTAATTAAAGTGAAAATACCCAAATTTGAAAGAAATCATGTAAATTCATTATTATATATAACATCATTTGTAATTGCATGGAGTTGGGGTAGGCATTATTGAATCTTGGTCTCGATATCACTATACCATAAAGCATACATGTTATATTAACTTGAAACAAAAATAAATAAAAAGACCCAAACCCACAATCATTATCATTCTCACATATTTTTATATTTGGTTTATATTTCTCTACACTAAACTACATTTTCTTTGTGATTGGTGGATGATAAAACATGTTATAATCACCCATTACATTGAAAAAATTATAATACTTCCATATAGGGGAGGTAATACATAAAAATCAACCCTATTAACACTAGATTTCATAAAATTCTTTTAATTTACATTATTTTTATTGTTAAAACCCATTTTTTTAGCAACCCATTCAACTACAAGAGAATAAATTAATAACCCTCTGTCTAACCCTCATAGCCCTCCTACAGTTCCACAAGACCCCTAACTAGTCAAGAGGATTTTGTTACAAACATAGTAGAAATAAAAATTTAAATTGAGAAAATAATTAGGAAAATAAGGGACCCCAATTTGAATAACACCCATCACACCTATTTGGCCAATACCTTAGAGTCATTATCAGGTCAAGTTAACTTGATAATGAGTCAAATTGATAAATGGGAATCATATAGGGATTATTATGCTAAAAATTTGTTATCATGTGAGGTTAATGACATAAAAATATCAAAATACCTAATTTATTCCTTATTAATCAACCCAACAACCAAATCACCATTTCTAATATCCACATAATAATTTTTGATCCACTTATGCTAGCATAATTTAATTAGAAAAAAACTTGGGACTGATGGTGGATGGTTTTTGATTTCCCACTATGTAAGAACCATGAGGTCCCATGTTATTATTTAATAAAACTCTAATATTATTTTTTCCTTAATGAGATTCCCAACTATTTTGACTACTTTGAGTTTTAGGGTTGAGGGAAAGGCTATGTATAAGATAGACCAAGTGTATGTCATGTAGCTAATTAGCCTACAAAGTTCCCTACCCAAAATATAATTGAGACTGAGATTCCCTCTATAGATAAGGAGGTTATTTATATTGACACTTTTCATGCACTTATTTTAATTAATGACATAATCATTCAATATATAATTAGGATTTTTGAGACTAATGCTAGAGATACTCCACTTAGTGTGCATACCTGACCTCTCCATTGCATATGTTGTGGTTTTATCTACACTAAACATTTGAATTATGATGGTGGTGATTATAAGGGCTTAGATGATATAATTTTTAATCGTGAATTTTTGGCACATATATTTGGTGTGCACACATCAATTAGTACACATATGTAAGTATTATTTATATTTGACATGTTAACTTTTAGTTATATTTGTATTTAAAATCTAAAAAATAATTTACATAAAAACTAAATAATATATATGTAATTTTTTATGTTTTGGGAGGAGATAATACCATCATATTCATGGTTTAATACTACATTTTTGGGCCACCTAATGTTTAAATATGCACAACTAGTTTCTAGGCCATATGTTATTGTATCTATTAATGTTACTAGACTAATGTTCACATATACATAGGTAATTTTAAGTTAATATTATGTTTTGTGTACATGTTTTTGTTTAAATAGATCTATTATTTGACTAAATATCATAAATGTTCAAATTAAAACTTGAATTATAGTGATGTGAATGCAAATTATATGTGAGAGATTCGTTGAAATTTATAGAGGTAAAATACCTAACCTAAGAACCCCTAATTGAATATATACCTTATAGGGTAATGATGTATATTTGAATGTTTTTAATAATTATCAAACTTCTATAGAGTCTCCTATAATGTCTAATGATGTCTTTCTCCTATTTTTTTTCAAAATATTTATTCTTCTTCCTATATCTTTTAATTTCATATTGTTGGTTTTCATTCACCTTATCAAACTTCTTTTAATGCTTCAAAAGTTTCTTGATTATCATATATTCTTCATAGTGTTTCTTAATTACTCAATATTTGCATTTATACCTATAGTACCACTACTTAATATCCAAATGCTTAACTCATTTCCCTTGTGTGAATCATGCATGATATACAATAGCTTAAGTTAAATTTATCTATCAATAATTTCAAAATTCAAGTACACTACTATTAGATAGTAAGCTCTTGGTGTATTTTATTTTTATGTCCCTTTGACCATTTTTTCCCCTGATTATATGATTCTCTTTTTCATATTTTTTCTCTTTGTGTGTATACTTATATGCCAATAGGTCCCTATCTTTAGATAGAGAATAATAGAAACACATAAGTGCATTGTCCATGTATATATGATAAGGAATAAGTCAAAAAAGTGAGTTGAGTTTTAAAGGTTAAGAGTGATAAAGTTTTAAGAAAAAGGCCCAAATTAAAGTGGTTAGGGAAAATTATTATATTTATTTCACAAATTAAACCATTTCCATTTGATTATGCAAGTGAAAATTCATATAATGATTAGGTCTTACATCACCATGAATCAATTTTAGTTAAATTATTTTTTGGTTCACAATTTCTTATAGAGAAAAGGGTTTTGAAATTTATTTTAATTGATTATGGGTTTCATAAAGGAGATAAATTTTACCTATATCTTCAATATTTTCTATAAAACTAAGATATCTTGTTTGTTAAGTTGATTAAAACAATGGATACTCCTCCATATCTATGAGATAAGACTGACATGAGCATTACAACTATAATTTCACCTACATATGTACTCACCAATCTATATGTTAACTTGTAATTCTAGATTCTAAATATATATTTATATTAATAATTTTAATAGATAGATGAATAAATATAACTTATGTGAATGTATTTTTTATGAAAATATTTCTAGTGACATCTAATAGTCCCATTCATATGATTATTAGGGCACATTTTCATGTTTTATCCCCATTTCACATGCATGTTCATGCACCTCAACCTATCACTGACCTTATTGAGCATTAGACATAGATTGAGCATAACCATGAGATTTCATGTATAGTATGTAAATTTTCTAATTATATTTGTATTTGAATAGGTTCAACCATAGGTGATCTATGAGCATAAAAGGACCCATATTCAAATATTGGAGGAATCCAAGATATGTGAGGGATCTCCATATATGAGAAAGGCATCCCATAGAGAGTCTTCTTAGAGGAAGAAAAAGAGAGGGAGACTATTTGATGAGTATGATGTCTTATATGATGTACTTGTTTATATGCCTATATGGTAATACATGCATTTTTAGCATTGTACGCATATATGGCATTCACCTGACATTATTTTATGTTGTTAGATGATGTAATTTTATGTATGTCTGTATGTAAATTTATGTGGTATTGGCATTGTATACCTATATGTAATTCACCATACATTTCATTATGTTCTTATTTTATATGACTTTATGTATTTTATGGATACACATATATATGTTCACATTTTATGGTGATCATATTTACACTAAAATTTGGCTCATATTATTATTAAAAAAATAAATTTGATGGTTGTATGGAGATATTTAGATATTATCATATTTAATATTTACTTCATGTAATTTATTAAAACTAACTTACAATCTTTCAATATGTGTTGTAATTAAAACTATGCGTAAGAAAATAGTATAATGTTTGAAATAGAGTCATATATATTACTATGAAGTACCTATCGTGATTGGGATACACCATTTATCACTATTATAATGTAGATACCCTTACTACACTATTTTGATATCATTTGGTACTTGATATTCACAATTTTTGTTCATTAAATTTATATACATATCACATTTCTATTATAAGTACAATTGAAATAAATAATGGAATACTCATCTCTTGGATACCTTCTTCAGATGCCCTTATACATTTTACTTGGGAAAGTTTGATGAATTGGTTATCTTATACCTCATAGTTTGTTATTTTATCTATTTGGAGATCATTTGCATTTTTATTTGATGATTCCAACTTTATTGAAAGGTTGTCCTCTTCCTGGATTCAATTTCCATTCACTCATGTTGTTAAAGTTGAAGTGATAGTTAGATAACTCTAATTATGGTGGTTTATGGATATAAATGGAATTAAAAATATGTATAGGGGGTTTATAACTTCTAGTAATAGGTTATTATCCTATGTTCACACTTGATTGAGAGACCCACCACACATTCTGACCTCAAGAATGCCCTTCCCAATATAATAAAAAGCTGATTTTTAACCTAACTTCAAACATGTGTCAAATAGAAACCATAAGCCATTTGGATGAACTATAAGAAAAATAATGTGTGCATATAATAACTATAATTTCAACCCAAATCATGTTGATGTAACATTTAAGACCAATTTGCGTCAAAATTGTAGTAACAAGTCCTAAAATGTAACTTTTTATAGTGAAGAGACAAGTCCTTGAGCTCTAATTAGAATTTATGCCTCTAGGACCTCCAAGTGAAAATTAATTACTTATATAAAATTTACATAGTAAAATTACATTTTATATAATGACATCAACATCCAAATAAACTTTTAAGCATGTGTTCACTACTATTGAGGAGCATAAAAACACTAACAATAAATGTTATCAAAGCTAAAGAACTCTAATTTTGGTGCTTTATAGATATAAAATAGAAATAAAAACATATATGAGGTGTAATATAGCTTATAATACCATGTTATTTACCTTTGATCATGCTTGGTCCAAATATGAACCACTTATTCTAGACTCAAGAACACCCTTCCTAATACAATAAATAAGTAAAATTTTAGCCTATTTTCAGACATACATAAAATAAAAACTATAATTAATTTGTATGAATGCAAAGAACCATTATGTTTATGTATAATCCATATAATTTCACCTTATATCATGTTTATGAACATTCAATACCAATCTAAGGAACAATTGTAGTAAGGGATCCTAAAATGTAACTTTTTGCAGTGAAGAGATAAGTTCTTGATCTCTAACTAGAATTTATACCTCTAGGACATCCAAGTGTAATAAATAACTTTGATAAAATATAGATAGGAAAATTACACTAAATTTGATGAAATAAATTTACAAATACACTCATAAGTGTGTTTTCACTACTATTTAAGAGCATGAAAACACTAACAACAAATATTATTAAAGTTGAAGTGACAATTGGAGAGCTCCACTTTTGGTGATTCATGGATAAAAACTAGATATTCCAACATGTTAAGGGTGGAGGATAACATAAATTAATAGGCTATTTTCCTTTTATCATGCCCTTAAAGAGACTCACCACCCATTTTGGCCTCAAGAATTCCCTTCTCAATACAATAAAATGTAGTTATATAGCCTAACTTTAGACGTGCATAAAATGGAAACCACAAGTCATTTGGATGATTTAAAATAACCATATAAATGTGTAAAATACCTATAATTTCACCCTATATCAAATTAATTTAACCTTAAATACTAATTTATGGCACAAGTTATAATAACAGGTCTTAAAATGTAATGTTTTGTAGTAAAGAGACAAGTCCTTATGATCTAAATGGCATTTATACCTATATGACCTCCAAGTGTAAATACATAGCTTATATCATCTCTAGATAGGAAAATAAAATTTACTAACATGATTTCAATATCTAAATCCACCCAGAAGTATGTTTTAACTACTTTTACACTAATAAAAAATATTGTCAAAGTTGAAGTGATAGCTTGAGAACTCTTGGGTACTTTGTGGAAGTAAAAGGGGGTTGAAAACATGTTCGAGGTGATAGATAACATCTAGGATCAATTTATTATCCTTTGATCATGCCTATTTGAGAGAATCACCACTTTTTTTAGCCTCAAGAACACCTTTCTTAATATAATAAAAATGTAATTTTTTATCTTAGTAGCTTCAAACATGCATAAAAAGGAAACCTTAAGTTGTTTGTATGAACCTAAATAACCCTCAAATGCATATATAATCCCCTTAATTTCAACATAGAACACATCAATTGGACCTTCAATACCAATATAATGCATAAGTTGTAGTAATGGGTCCTAATATGCCATTTTTTTTGTAGTGAAAAGACAAGTTCTTGAGTTCCAACTGGCATTTATGCCTTCAAGACCTCTAAGTGGAAATACATCACTTCAAACACATCTAGATATTAAAATTACATGTGATCCCATGATCTCAATTTCCAAATCTATCATGATGCATGTTTTAAAAACTATTTATGAGTTTGGAAACACTAATAACAAATGTTTTTAAATTTGAAGTGATAGCTATATAACTCTACCTCTGGTGCTTTGTGGAAGGAAAATAACACTACCAAAATGTACATGGTGGGAGATAATGTTGAGGTCTAGGTTTTGTAATCTTACTTCCCATGACCCTAAACTTCCTTATGATTACACATCAGCTCATGTGAAAACTAATGATCCTATTCATCCTACTCTAAGACATCTACCACCTTCTTGGACCTCTCTAGCATCATATTCCTACCCCACCTACATCTCTAATCCATATTATCCCTTTTGTACATAAGACATGCCTTTGAGAGACCCCCCAAGGGTTCTCGAGAGCCTATTGACCAACCCAGGACCTTGTTTGACCTAGATCATGGATTATTTGAAGGAAAATCATGGCCTAGGCAACATGTTTTCTTCACCAAAGCCGTGACCTAGGCTGTGGCCTATGAAGAACATGTCAAAAAGACCCAATATGAAGCTAATGGTAAAAAACAATTAGTTTTAGGTCATTCGATAGATTTAAGTGGGGATATCTACCTATTTCTCATTCATTTGAGACCCTCTCTCTTTTCATTACATCCTCTATTGATTCTTATTCCCTCTCTTGACTATCATGCCTTCTTGAATCTCTCTTGATTCATTCTTGGTACTCTTGAGCTTGATTGGGGATAAAGAATCCCATATGCTATGACACTCTTGCTTGGAGACTCCATTGATACTCTCAATTATTACTTCTTCCTTGTGTCTTGATCCCAAGCTCATATATTTAGAATTGCACCTAAGTTTTACACTTGGTTGGATCTCTTACACCATTTCAATTTTTCACTTGACCTCCTCCTTTGCTCCTGGCTCTTGGTTTGGACTTCATCTTGCACATAACTTGCTCTTCCTCCTACATTGCTTCCTATCTTGGATTATTGGTTGGTAAAACATTTTCACTTCATCTTTGATCTTGATTTGAGGGTACTTTTCTATGAAAAGTGAAACTCCATTATTTATGTAGTGTATATGCTAGGGTTTGAATTATTTTAGTGAAATAGTTGTTTTGTATATTGCTTAGAGTATTTTCCAAACTTTATTGCATTTGTATATGTTTAAAGAATACTTTAATTTCTTGAAATATTCCTTTATTGTATACCATTTATCTCTTTATAACCCTTTCTCATTACATAGTAGAGATATACATGCTCAAAACAACCTAGAAAACTTGCTCAAACACACACACACTCTCTCTCTCTCTTGCTAAACTAGAAAATTGCATTGCTAGAAAAAAATCATATTAAATTGGAATAATAACTCAAATATAGAATAGTCATGATCTTGAACCCTTTCATGGAAACATATTTACTACATAAATTTATTTCAAATGAACTCAATATTCATTAGCTTCTATATTTACATTTCAGTTGTTATCTCTCTCCATTTGGTATTCTTGTACTCACTTTGTTTATGCAATCCATAGTCTAGTCTTTGCTACTTGCCTCATTATGGTTAGACTTGTTAAAGTAATTTTCATACTTTGTGTTCCTATTCATGAAAGACCCAACCTATTTTACAAGCATATCTATAGCTTGGTTCAATTTTTAAAACTAGATAGCCACTATATATCTCCTATAGCCCATAAAACCCCTAAGATTTCTTTCCTCTTAGTGGTTTTCTTTAGCACCCTAATAAACACTGGTGGTTCCATTTAGATTATTAGAGATACATTTTGTCACACCTATTGAGACCTCACATATAGTTTTACATTAGTTCTATCCCATTTAGAGATTTCTTAGCCAACTCCGCTTGATATCTACTAGGCTTTGCTTTTAGTTGTTTTTTGGCTCTCACTTTGGTTTTTTTCTCCTATTTTGGTTTTGTGTATTTCTCCCAATTGGTTCTCCATAAGTTTTCCTTTTCTACTATATTATATGTTGATCATGATTCATTTCATCCATGGTTGATCTCCCACCTTTGGGCTTCCAATCCTAGGGGATTTAAGGTCTCATTCCTAAGCTCACTAATGAGTAATCCACGCTTACAATAGAACACAATAGACACCATAGGACCCAAGAGCTTCCCTTAACCCAAAATGGTAGTCTATAACCTCTCACATTTGAAAGGGAACAATATTGGTAGGATTATAACCAATGGACTCGATCTCATTTTCACTAATTTGAGCTTCATTCATCTGAAGATGTTTTATCATTTAGTCATTTGAGGTGATGAGGATCTCCTTGCATAGATAGGGCCTGAGGAGTAATGTGAAATAATTAATTATTACCATAGAAATCTTTATATGATCTAAGTGATTCCTTTTCCCCCTAAAATTTGATGGTGTACTTCCTCTAGAAATAGATCCCATACCCACTTAGTGTCCAGTTCCTTGACTAGTTCTCTCATGAGCTCCTCACCTATTTCCTAGCTAGAGACTCTAGATAAATAACACCCTCATATCCATGTTTTGGGTCATATGTATTCTAGCTCAGTGAGGTATCCCTAGCCTAGGGATTCCTCCCAAACTCCTAGTCCTTATTTTTGAGTTTCTAATGAGCATGTTAATTTTGATCACCACTTATAGACTATAAATCTGTGGGATGCATATTAAAATAATAAAAAACCATTGGTTAACCCTCATGTTATGGTACATGATTATTACCATAGATATATCATCATCAAAACCATTTTTATGTGTATACAATGTCTTCCCATCATCCTTATAAGGACCATCACACTTCTTATAGCCATTCTTGACCCCTTACTAGAGATGATTTATATCATGAGCATCCTCCTTGTCAAGAACCTCTTTAACATCATTTTACCCATGGCCATGGTCATGGTGATGCCTATGGGCATAGGTATCATCATCACCATCATGATCCCCTCTTGGAGTTCATGTTATTCATCTTCCTACTCCTATCCTTAAAATTCCTAATTTCAATAGGATGTGGCACTCTAATCTTATAGAGCATGTCACTGTAGTCATGATGGCATCTATGGATTAGGAACATGATGAAGTCATGATGTTAAATCTCTTAGCTCATTCTCTATGATATTAATCCCTTATCTAGTTTTATAATCTAATACTAAATTCTCTCTTTATTTTTTATCTCTTTCTATATCACTTCCTCTAATATTTTGATAGCTCTAGGCCTTTTAAACTCGGCATCCAATCAATTACTTACATGGCATAGGCTAAAGGTTAGTCAAACTTTGATTTTGTGTGTAGATGGTGTCTAACCATTCATATATATAGGATTAGGTTCTTAGATAACCAAATTTATGATATGTTCACACAAGCATTAAGGTAGGAGGTTCACCTTGAGGTCTTCAAGCATGAACTTACCTATTATGATGAAGTTGTTAATGAGTATCTAAAGATAAAAGTGTTTAAGGTATGGGAAAACATGTAGTCTATCCCTTATCAAAATTCATCCTCTTCATGTGATCACAATTTTAATGTGATCAATGATGGTGTCACTAATTCTCCTCCCAAGAAGAAGGACAAGAAAGATAGCCATGAAGCTAATGCTTTGAGAAATAATCTAGTTGAAAAGAAGGATTTTAAATCAATCATAGTAAAATAATAGATGGTGTTTCCTTATGACCCTACCAATTTTTTGAACTTCCATTGGATGAGAGGGCATGAGGATAACAATTGTGCTACCCAAAAGTCTAGGGTGCAAACATTACCTCTGACTCAAAGTTCTCCTCATGTAGAACCCAATCATAAGTTGAATGTTTTCAGAGAGACTCTACCTAACAATGATAAGGAGAAGAAGAATAATAATAATAAATCAAAGGATAAGGCTGCACTTTCCCCTTCTTGCTCTTCCACCTATTTTGACTCCTCTTCCCAGTTTGACTTGAGAGGGAAAGCCAAGAATGAGAGTAGCAAGGCTATTACTACTATCAAAATAGCCTCTAATGGGTATAAATACTTTGTCAACATATGATCTGGTCAGGCCACCAACCCTATTAGAGAGACTAATGGTGTCGGGGCCTTAGTCTAACCCATGGGGGTAGGAAATCTTAAGGTCAAATTTGAATTTAGGCATAACATTCCTCCCCAAGATAGACAACATCCTAAATCCATCATAGAAGAGTTATAGGTCATCTCAACTAGAATATCCATTTGAGACATTCTTCATCTTTGTCTTAAAAAAATGGGTCTCATCTTTGACAAGCTTGGTCTCCATCACGATTCTTAACTACATGATGATGTCAAATTTTTATTCAACTATGATACACATGAGTACTCTCATCCTCCCATCTTATCTTTTGACCTAGCCTCTTTTCTAGATGCTTTAGTTTTTTAAAAGAGGGCTTATTTACCTCTCTACATAGAGGCTTATATTGATGTTTTTCATGTCAAGTGGTGCATTCTCAATGAAGGATATATGTTGAATATCATGCCCCTATGTATGTTTAATGAGCTCAAGATCAATTGGAATAAGCTCTCTGATTCTCACCATAACTATGGACATGATTATGCCAGTGGGGAATGTGAAGCTCTAGGTCAAGTTTAGTGCCAAGATAGTCAAAATCAAATTCTTGTGTTATACCTTGATCTTTCATACAACATGAATATTAGTTGACATTAGACTGATGGCATGTAAGTCATCATGTTAGTCACCTTTGTCATGGTGTAATATATGCATGAAGGTGAGGTTCACACCTTATAGGTTGAATTAGATACTTAAGCATTGCTCTATGCAAAGAAAAATTCCTCAGGCAAGGCTTTGGCTATCTCCTCATAGGGTCCTGTAGATTCTCATACACCCCCAATTTTTTAGTCTCATTTCATCAAGGATGAACATTTTGATCTTGATTATTATTGATAAAAAAATTTCCTTCAAAGTCTAACATGCATCATATGACTCCCTCTTCTACTCCATAATACTAGGCTAACCCATATCTTTTTAGATATCTCTTCTATGATGTCTCTCTAGATGTTGAGATCACCCTTATGTCATGCTTTTCCCATTAGAGTGTAGAATCTCTCCATGCATTTCTTATTGAAACTACTAAGATGGCAGAGTATGATCTTGAGTGTTGTCTCATTCATGTTATGGCATGAAACTTGTTTAAAGAGAGAAAGGCTTACACCAAGATCATGTGGGCTTGCCATAAGTATCATTATCCATTCGATTTCCTTGGTTTGGAGATTTATTTCATAGATGGACTAACCCTATGGCTTCCAATGGTGAATGTCTTGGTGATTGAACCTAAAGTGTTAGATGAGTCACTCCCTCTCATGCTTGAGTGTTTCAAGGAAGGTAATGATATGGATGTTGAAGGATCCATAGATATCAACCTTAGCACTTAAATAAGGCTTAAGATAATTAAGTTCAATGATATACTTTATCCTAAGGAATGGGATGTTTTAGTTACCCTTTTGTATAAATTTTTATATGTATTCGCTTGGGAATATGCTGATATGAAGGGCATGGATCCTAACATAGTCATCCATAACATTGTTATGGATAACAAGACCTAGTTTGTTCACCAAAATTAATGTCCCATGTCTCTTAAAGTATCCCAATTGGTCAAAGTAAAGAATAAGAAGCTCAGCTGAGTTGGCTTTATCCAATCTATTGACTATCCCTGATGGATTTCTAATATTGTCCCCATTCTCAAAAAGAATGGGGCCATTTAGATTTTCATAAAATTTTAGGATCTCAATATGGCCTGCCCAAAGGCTAACTTTCTTACTCCTTTGATAGACTATATTTTTAATTCCACTACTGGTTTTGAGATCATGTCCCTCATGGATGGTTTCTCTAGGTACAACCAAGTCTAGATTGCACCCAAAGACTAGAAAAAGATGATGTTCACTACCTCATGGGGTACCTTCTACTAAACCATCATGCCTTTTAGTATAAATAACATTGGGGTGACATATCATTATTCCATGACCTAAATTTTCCATGAACTTATCATCAAGATAATTGAGAGCTATGTCAATGATATCATTGTTAAATCCCACAAGAAGGATGAGCATGTATGAGACCTCAGTGATAAGATTTAAATGAATTAAAATCATATTTAATTCACCATAAAATCATAATTTAAAACACATAAACTAGATTTTAAATGTGTACAATCAGATTTCTCTATGCACTACTTGCATCATGGAATCAATTCCTCAAATCACAGTAAATGATGGAGAAAATAAAAAACTAGAAATATAAAGTATACCATGGTTCACCAACAATAAAACATAATAAAAGTATAACATGTTTCACCTAATGTGGGATAAATCCACCAATAAAGTCCTCAATAAAATAATAATAGATCAAGAGTACAAACTCTCTAAAGAGAACCTCTCCCAGAGATTGAATATCTCCTCAAGAATTCATAAAAGAATTCTACAAATTGCTAATCCAAATATGATGTCTATCAAAAATATTCCATATATTTTATGACATACCTATACCTATATAAAATCATAGCAAAATATAATATACCACACCCTATAATAATAAACATCAATCTACAAAGTCACACCACCCCCTGTATATAAATAAATAGAGAAGAAATCAACCCAAAAAGGAGAAACTTGCCATGTCTATCCAAGATAACCTTATCCTCAAGGATATAAACCATCCTCCACCTAATAAATATTATCTTTAATCCCTCTAAGTAAGTAACATTCCATCCTTATCTCTCCTCCAAAAAAGGCTCACACAAGTAACAATGAGATAACAACTAACTCCCTAAAAAAAAGGAACTCAATCTCACTTCCACAAAACATGGAAGTAAACATGGAAATTAGACATTTAAAAACCAACTCCATAAAACAAGGAAGTAAATCCCACTTCCAAAAAACATGGAAGTTAACATATAAATTAGAAAAATATCTAAGAATATTCCACTCACTTGGAAGCACAGTTTCACAAAAGGTGGAGTGGGAAATAGACACAAGAAAATGTGCTCCCCCACATTTTTGGAGCTCTCTAAACCCACTAAATTTTCAACAAAGGTCAATTGATAGATATAAAGGGATACACACTCAAAAATCTCATACTTGGGGACCATTTCTCCTAAATATAATCTATCACTACTCTATGACCACTAAGATCAACCAAATCTGAGCATAGTCTTAACTTGTCCAATGTGACCACCTTGGTTATCATATCCACAAGATTTTGGATAGTATGAATCTTCTCTAGATTCACCAATTTCTCCTCCAAATTTTTCCTAATTAAATGATAATGTAACTAAATGTGTGTTGTCCTTGAGTGAAAAGCAAAGTTCTTTACCAAATGAATATCACTTTGACTATCACTGTGTAGTCTCCCAACTTCTTGCTCATGCCCCAAATCTTGAAATAACTACTATAACCAAATCATATCCTTGATAGCATCTATGGTAATAACATAATCTAAATCTATGGTTGAAAAATCCATAACCTTTTGTATCCTATAAATCCAACTAACCACTATATCTCTAATAGTAAATATATAACCTATCATACTCCTCCTACTATAAATTTCCCCTACCATATCTGAGTCCACATAGCCATGCAAAGTGGTATCTGATCCAACATAACATAATTAAACATCCATGGTTCCTCTCAAGTACTAAATAATCTATTTAATTGCTTATCAATGATCATAACCAAGATCACTCATATACCTACTCACAACTCCCACTGCATGGGAAATATCTAGCCTAGTACAAACCATGTCATACATCAAACTACCAACCATTTATGAGTAAGGTACCTTAGACATATTAATATTTTCAACCTCTATCTTAAGACACTAATCTTTTCATAATATAAAGTGGCTTACCAAAGGAGTACTAATATATTTACATCTAACATGCTAAATATTTCCAAGACTTTTTTCACATACTCTGATTGGGATAAAATTAGCTTCCTCTCTTTTCTATCACAAGTAATCCTCATACCAAGGATTTTATTTGTTGTACCCAAATCCTTCATATAAAATGAATAACTAAGTTATTTCTTAAGTATATAAATATGTTGTATGTTATTTCCTACAACTAACATGTCATCCACATATAAGCATAACATAAAAAAGAACCATCATCAAAATGTTTGATGTAAATGTAATGGTTAAAATTACACCTTTGATAACCTTATTCCAATATAAAATAATCAAATTTATTATACCATTTCCATGGAGCTTTTTTTAGGCCATACAAGCTCTTCTTTAGTCTGCACACATAGTTCTCCTTTCCTTTGATCTCACATCCTTGTGGCTTCTCCACATACAACTCTTCATCTAAATTACCATCAATAAAACTAGTTTTCACATCTAACTATTCTAAATGCAAATCCTCAACTGTAACTAAACCAAGAATAGTCCTAATAGAAGTCATATTTACAAAAAGATAAAAAATCTCATCAAAATCAATACCTAATTTTTGTGCAAACCTCTTGACCACCATTCTAGCCTTATACCTTTTTATCCTTTCATATTATTCTTTTATCCTATAAATACACTTGTTTGGTAATGAACTCTTGTCCTTGGGTAGCCTTACCAAATCCCATATTTTATTTTCCATGAGATATCTATGCTCCTCATCCTAGATTTCTCCCACTTCTTCTTGACATCTACCTACATTACTTCCTCATAACACTCTAGTTCTCTATTGATAGTGAGTAATAAATAATTTAAAGGAGAAAAATGTTCAGATGCTCCTCTTACCCTAGAAGACCTTATTACCATAGGAGTTTGGGGTCCTTGTGTAGAAGGTTCCTAAACTAATTTATTTGAAACTTTGACATTTGAAATGTCATCTAACCGTGTACTCTTTTTGTTCCTATTCTTGTTCCTACAACTAATTCCTATACATGACTTTTTCGTTAAAGAATACATCTCTAGACCAAAATATTTTCTTATCTCTAAAGACCATAAACAAATCCAAAGTCATCCTCACCATAACCAATAAATGTAAATTTTTAGGATTTTTCCTCTAACTTAGTCCTATCCTCTTTCTTAATAAGAGCAAAATCCTCACATCCAAAGACTCTAATAAAATAATAATAAACATTCTTACTAAACTAGATAATCAAGAATGGCTCCATCCAAAGGCATTGAAATTTCTCTATTAATCAGATAAACTATTGTGCTAACTACTTCTACCCAAAACTATAAATGCAACCCTGCATGTAACCTCATACTCTTAACATGTTCCATTATTATTCTATTCATCCTTTTAGATACCCCATTATATTGTGGATTTCTTATAATTGTCTTTTGCCTATAAATTTCATTGTTATAATAATAATCAAAGAAAACATTACTACAATACGCACCTCCATTATCTGATCTGAGACATTTCAACTTGAGACATGTTTCATTATCAACCAAGGCTTTCCACTTATTAAAAGTGTCAAATACATCATATTTCCTTTTAATGCATTAAACCCAAAATTTCCTAGTTGCATACAAATTACATAATAATTAGAACCACCAATAGAAGATACTTGAGCTAGTCTCCATACATATAAATGTACCAACTCTAACTTATGCTCTTTCTTTATGGGTCCAACTTTTAGGAACTTAAATCAGTTCTATTTACCATACACACAGTCCTCATAGAAGTATAAATCAATTTATTTTAATCTAGGCAAATCATCTTTTAAGATCTTCATGCCCTTATGGCTCATATGACCGAGCTTGTAGTGACACATAGTTGCATTTCCATTTATAACAACTAAATCACAAGAATCAACACTACTAGTCAATTATAATGCACCAACATTATTACCTCTTACAATGAAAAGATTATCCTTTGAAAATTTTCAAGAATTTAAAGTAAGCATTATCAAACAACCCTCATTTCCCAATTACCCCATTGAAACCAATTTTTGTCTCAACATATGCCCATGGCTGACATATTTAAGTAGCCATGTGTTCCCATTCTACATTTTGACCTAAACATAACCTTTCCATACTATCTCACATGGTTCATCATCACCATGATAAACCTGTCCCGAATTTTCTTAAACATAATCAATAAAATAATGCCTATATGGTGTGGCATGAAAAGAAACCCCTGAATCTAATACCCAAGACTTAAAAAAATTATCCGAAGAAAGAATTAAGGAATATTGACATGATTTACCTAATATCACATTTACCTCGTTAATTTCATCCTTGTTGGCATTATTATCCCAAAGAGACCAACATTCCTTCTTTGAGTGTCCACTCTTCCCATAATGCTAGCATATCATCTTGGCTTTAGATCTGGATTGTGATCTACCCTTTGAATTTACATGGTTTCCTTTGCTTTTGGCCTTTTATCTCTATCTAGTTTCAATAGACAAAGCATTCCCTAAAGATGATTCACCAATGCTCTTTATTTGCATTTCCTTGCTAAGAATCACACCTACAACATCCTTAAAATTTAAACTTCCCTTGGCAGGGATTGCATTACTCACAGCCATAACCAAGCTATTCCAACTATCATGTAAAGAACACAAAATTAGTAAATATCTAACTTCATCATCAAATTTATTCCAAAAAAAGTGATCATACTTACAACTGTATTCAAATCATTTAAATGACTAGTAATAGAACCATTCTTAGACATTTTCATATTAAACAATATTTTCATAAGAAATATTTTATTTGAAGCAGAGGGTTTCTCATGAAACTTTCCAAGTTTATCCATGAGATCCTTTATATATTTATCATCTAAAATTTTGAATGCAACAAATGATTCAAGGCATAACTATATGGCTCCTAATGCCTTCTTGTCAAGCATTGTCCAATCAGCATCACTCATGGTTATAAGTTTTCCTTCTTTCCATTCCAAGGGGAGATGAAGTTCCTTCTGATACAAGTAATCTTCCATTTGAATTTTCCAAAAACCAATTTTTTTTCCATCAAATTTCTCAACTCTGAATATGATCTCTTCTCCCATAGATCCCACTCAAACTAATAACCCTTCCTGTAATTTACCACTTCAACAAAAAACACCACCAAAACTTTGATACTAGTTGTTAGGAATTAAATGAATTAAAACCAGATTTAATTCACCATAAAATTAGAATTTAAAACATGTAAACTAGATTTTAAATGTGTAAAATCAGATTTCTATATGCACTACTTGCATCATGGAATCAATTCCTCAAATCATATTAAATGTTGCTTTAATGGAGAAAATTAAAAAAACAGCAATAACACATAAGACAAGTATATCATGGTTCATCCAATGTCGGATACATCCATCAAGAAAGTCCTCAATAAAATAATAATATATCAAGAGTACAAACTCTCCAAAGAGAACATCTCATAGAGATTTAATATATCCTCAAGAATTCACAAAAGAATTCTCTAAATTGCTGATCCAAATGGGATATCTATCAACAATATTCCATAGATGTTATACCACACCTGTACCTATATAAAGTCACACCGCAAGCTTCTATACCACACCTAATAATAATTATCAATTTGTAAAGTCACACCACCCCTTGTATATAAAAAAATAGAGAATAAATAACCCAAGAAGGATAAATTTTCCATGATTATCCAAGAAAGCCTTATACTCAAGGAAATATGCCATCCTCCACCTATTCAAGCTTATCCTCAATTGCTCAAAGGAAGGAACATTCCATCCTTGTCTCTCCTCCAAAAGAGGGTCACACAGGTAACATTGAGAAAACAACTTACTCCCTAAAAATAAGGAAGTCTATCCCACTTCCACAAAACATGGAAGTCAACATGGAAATTAGATATTTAACAACTAACTCCCTAAAACAAGGAAGTCGATCAAACTTCCATAAAACATGGAATTCAACATAGAAATTAGAAAAATATTTAAGAATATTTCATTCACATGGAAGCATAGATCCAAAAAAGTGGAGTGGGAAATGGACATAATAAAATGTGTTCCCCCACATTTGTGGAGCTCTCTAAGCCCCCAAAATGTTCCACCAAGGTCATGTGATAATAGAAAGGGATCCACACTCAAAACTCAAAATCATCTTTGAGCATCATCTAGAATATCACATTGGACTCAACCCTAAGAAGTGTATTTTCAATGTTTCAGTTGGAAAGCTTCCTGACTTCCTCCTCTCATAGAGGGGAATTGAATTGGATCCCAATAAAATCAAGGTGATCCTTGAGATGCCTCCCCTATGTAACCTCATCTAGTTATAGTCTTTACTAGGAAGACTCAACTTTCTCAAACATTTATTGGAGTATGCTCACAAGTCCATACCCATCACATGTCTCTTATGAAAGGACACTCTTTTATTATGGTATACTAAAGTATAATTGGCTTTCAAGAAATTGAAGCATCTAATTTATAATCCTGCCATCCTAATGGCACCCATTGAGGGGTGTGAGTTCATCTTATACACCTCTATCATTAATCTTTTCATCAGGGGCATGCTGTGCCAAATGGATGACACCAATAGGGAGAGAGTTTCTTATTATGTTTCTCACATGTTGGTTGACCCTAATCTCAACTATTCTCTTATTGAGTGTTAGTGCCTCTCTCTCATCTTCAACACAAAGAAGTTATGGCATTACATGTTGGGTTAGACTAATAACATGACTTTTTAGTTTGATCCACTTTGCCACTTGCTCAGTAAGACACATATTATTGGTAGGACTATGAGGTAGATCATGTTTCTTCAAGAGTTTGACCTTTGTATCATTAACCAAAATTCCACCAAGGTTTTGGATATAGATAACCAACTCATTAAGTGTTCACTACCCAAATCAAATGTAGAACTAGTTGATGATGACCTACTAATAGGATGGTCTACTTGATCAGCCATGTTAAGGTCTCTAAGTGTGATTGGTATTGAGAAATTATCCATTAATTTATAGACCAATCTTATCTTGACACTGCATTTTCATAATAACTCTATCGAATCTGAAATTTCATTATTTTTTATGTCATCATTGACAGTGTCTTATTCAAGAGGGGTCTTGATGATGTGTTGATGTAATCCCTTTCCCTTGAGGATATCCCTCTCATGATTGAGGACTCTCATGGGATAATTTGTGGTATGACACTGTTCAATGTGTTATTAGGATGGGCTACTATTGACCTACTCTTGTTAAGGATGTAGTCTAGTATGCCAAGAAGTTTAGGATGTGTCAAGTCACAAGGGATGCTATAAATTCCCTAGCTGACCTATTACACTCCATTTCATCTACTTGGACCTTCTTATTTTGGGCTCTTAACTTCATCAGTATGTTCAAGATTATATCTTCTAATGGCCATTATTGGTTCATCACCATCACTGACTATTTTACAAAGTGGGTTGAATCCATGCCTCTTAGTAGCATGTGTGGAAAGATCATCACCAAGTTCATCCTGAACCTACTTATTTGTAGGTTTAGGGTTACCACTATGATCATGGATGATAATGGCCCAGGATTCCAAAGCCTTGATATGTGTGAGCTCACTGAATGCTTTGGGTTCAATCTCCATTTCTCCTCTACCCATTACCCATAGGGAAATAGGCAAATCAAGTCTTAAAATAAAACTTTGAAGAAGATGCTTCTTCATACCATTTCCCAATTCAAGAGAGGCTAGTATCTCATGCTCTATCCTACCCTTTGGGCCTAGCAGACTAGCTTCCAAATAGTCACAGGGGAAAATCCATACTCTCTCATGTAGGGGTCTGAGGTTGTTCTTCCCTTATAGGTCTTAATCCCTTCACTACAGGTTAAGACATTTAGTTCTCTCTTCAATGAGGAAGAATGTACCACTCACCTCACTGAGCTTGAGTAGTTAGATGAGTAATTCCTAGCTGCTCTTGAGTACAACCATGATTACCAACACTATCAATGCCACCAATTCAAGAATTTAGTGTACCCTCATCATTTCAAGGTGGGTGATATGGTCCTTATTTTCAATAAGGATAACCATAAGAAGGGAAAATTCTCATAGAAGTGGGTTGGCCCTTTTTTAATCATCGCCTCTCTAGAAAATGGGGATTTTCATCTCTCAAATCTTGAAGGTGAGCCCCTATGACACCTAATCAATGGGTTCTACCTCAATACATTTCATGTATAGGACCCACATACCCTCCAAGAAAGTCACCTATGGTGGTAAGGTGAAGCTTTCCTCTCTTTTATCACCAGTATCCTCCATTCCATTAGTATATGTGTGTGCAAGTGGGTTATTTATTATCTTGTTCCTACTATCTAATCATATGTATTTAGTAGCCTATATTAGATAAATAATACATATCACACACAAAATCATATACAAACATGTGCTAATAATGAAGAAACCACTATATATATCATAAAAAATACATGTTTTTCTCTAGGTACATCACATGGGCTTGCAGTCACCAAGAACTACCATGTGCATGGCTACATATGCATACCCAATAAACCTATGACTAATCACTCTATATGATAGTCATGCTCTAGGTAGAGATATTTATATATGCCTCTTGACCAATCAAGCTCTGATCTCCTCTAGTGTAATCAATTAATTGACCCTAGCTTTGGTCTACCCTTACTCTAGGTGCCTCAGTCCCTCTAGTCTTCTCTTGATTTAGCTTAGCTTATAACTAATCAATCTTGGCATATAATCTCTCTAGTATCACCTCAATCTCCACTACAATCAACCTATGGTTTTCCAACTCAACCTCTAGCTATAAAATCCTATATCATGCCCTCACCAGCTTGAGCGAGGCCCATATACCCATACACTAGAACTAAGTATATGGTTCTACCCCCATCAATAAATGTGGTACCCTCTACATCAATGGTGTCCCCAAAAAATCAAGGAATAGATCCCTTAGTAGTAGGTCCACCTAGGGTCTAGTCCAGCTAGGCTGGTCTCCTACACACACAAAGAGTACATAGGTTAGTCACAAATTTCATCTCACTAAGGATGAGTATCAAGATAAAGGGATATCTAAAAAATACACTTATCTTACCTAGTAGTGTTGATGGCCTCTAAAACCCTCTTATTTTTCATATTCCTCTTGGTGGTGGTGGTACTCACTATGGTGGCCTCTCTCCACTATCACCCCCTCATTCTACCTTAGATGCCTATCAAGCTTAGCTCCAACTAGCCTAGGTTGTACCCATCTCCCTCCTAGAGCTTGTCTCCCCATATTATGGCATGATCCCTATGGACCTTGAATCTCATCATATCCTAAGTAGGGCTCTACCCCAACATCCTCTAGCCATGCTATAGACTTACGGGTATCTTAGATGTATCTTGACAATACATCTAGATGTAAGATGGTTCACACAGTCCCTACCCTCTCTAATAACTATGCAGTTAGTGTTATGCCCTCTTACCTCCTCTAGTGTAAGGTATGCCTCACTATTGTGTGAAATCCTTGGCCATGTCAATGGGATCCTCTCATAGACCTAGGACATGAGTAGACTAGGTTGTGTCAATCTACCTAACCTTATATGCTAGATGTGATCTAGCTATTGGTATAATCCTCCTATGATATACTAGACCCAGGAAAATATCTATCCTCCATAAAATCATTAGAAAAATCCTATCCATGATAGTGGTGGATATCATGTACTCTATCTAGCATAGATCCTCCTAAACATGGTCCTTGTTATCACTATCTAGAGAGTGGGTACCCCTAAAGATAACTATGTGATCTGTACTCCATGGTTTTTTCATTATGGGTAAGGTCCCACCAAGTGGATCTATACTATTTTTATGTCCTCCACCAATGGTAGTTATATCTCTCTACTTGTTAATTTTAGCTTATAGATTCTATAGATGTCCTCTATGTTGAGGATGGCCTCTAGCTTAGGACCTAGCTAGAACACATGCCTCTTGGGTACCCATGCAATCACCAATGCATTTAAAAAGTCTCTAGAGTAATGTAGTGAGGGTACACGTACTATCCACCAATGTCCTACACTCTATAGATGATCCTAGTTTGACATTGGTAGAGCATATACCTCTTCAACCAACCATGTAATAAACCTCTCCTAGTTGGTCACCTCACATGGCCCATATAGATGTGTTGACCTCTCTCTCACTTATGAAGGTCCTCCCTTATTTGGTAGGATAACTCCTCCAAATTTATACACAAATAAGAAAATAGGTAAATGGATTAGTCAAATATTTGAAAAATGAGTATTTTCAAGTAAAAAACTAGTAAACTACTATGTTTTTAAAATCTATTTACCACTTTTTTCTCCCTCTCTTTTGGCCCCTTCTAGGACCTCTCAGGCTCTTCCAATCTCCTTAGGGGCATGTTTTGGCCCCTTTCTACCCAAGGCCATGTATTTTTGGGTATATCCATGGCCTGGGTAGGCCAAGCTTGGGCCTGGGCCTACCTAAGCCATGACCTATATTGGGACACCCTGGGGACCCCTAGGGTTCCTTGATTCTCCCTCCATAGATCTTTGTTTGGACCCTCATTAGTCCTTTCTTATCTATGTCATTTAGCCCATAATTTTTAATACTTTTTCTACTCAATTGATCTATAAAATCATCCATAATGATTCAAAATGCATTTATGGCCTCTCAAACCCCCAAAAAATGAATAAATTTGACAAAATTAATTCATAAGACTTACTCAAACCATCTTGTGCATATTTGATGCTCTCCCATGTCTTCGTATGTTTTATTTAGGCTTTGGTTGCTCAGGGGATATTCTCTAGCTCTCTTAGAGTGAAAATTACCTCTTTTCTCTCTTTTTCCCTCTTTTTAGCCCTTTTTCTTGTATTTTGTGGGTCCTTTTTGGTTTTTTCACCCATTTTTGCATTTTAGATTGTGAAACTTCCATCTTAAAGGTTTTGGCACATTATGAGTGCATTTGTAGCATTAATTTTTTAATTTGAGGTTTCCTTAGGATTGATCTAGCCCCATTTTGGCTCTTATGACTCCTTACAAGTCCTCATTGACATCCTAGGTCTGTGTTCCATCTCATGGGCACATAGGGATAGAAGCTACTTGTTATACTTATTTTAGTTAGTCTGTTTTATGCTTTTCCATGGTTAATCCATTATAACTCCTCTTTCTTGTTCATTATGGTTATAGGTAGGGTTGTCAGTTGGTTATGGTTCTTTGACACTTGCTCTAGTCTTTCCAACTAGTCTTTGCCTTCTCTGATTTCCACCCCACTTTCTCTTGTTAGCTCTCACCATGGCTGGTGTTTGTCAACCATTATAATTGTGCCTTGATTTTTTTTTTTTTTTTTTTTATATACACCCTAAATTGGTCAATAGATCACACATATCATGTCTTTTCATGGTCCTCTTCATATGAGACTCTGACTGGAGAATATGATCCTTGTTTGCACTAGCCATGTCTTTATTTTGCTTGTCTTGATCTTTTTTCTTTCCTTTTTCACCTATTTGTTCATTACCAATCATATATAACCTTATGAACAATCATTCCACTTCAACTAGATATTATTCCCCATACCAATCCTATTCTCCCAAGCTTTGAGCCAATAGGATAGGAGTGATAGAATCAGATGACAATGTTGGACATGAAAGTGTCCTATTTTTGGTACTCTTATCCATTTTCATTTTGAGCCCCAATGGTCATGTTTCTTTTCTTAACAAGTTCCAAACCCTTCTTAGCCCCTCCCTTAAGTTTTGTTTACCTTTTTTATGTTGCCTAATGTGAATAAAGGTCCCAAATTCAAAATAAAGAGTATCTTATATAAAGGAATTCATAAGGCATTTTATAATTATTATTTACTACTTTGACATAGTAAATAATTAAAATTAGTTAATAATATAGCTCAAAATTATGCATCACACATAGATTTTCATGTTTGATCAAGGAAGGGCCTAGGTTAAAGTTCATTCTTACATTTATCATGCATGTTACCTAAGGGATAACTACATTTGATCTAAGACCCTAGCTTGAGGGTTAATGTAGGCAATGATTAGGACAATAAGGGTTTTAGATCATGTGATCATACTTCCCCTAACCCATTTTTTATCTTTTAGATTTTGATATGCTTATTGTTTCATTTATATACATAGACCTAGCATTTTAGAAGAAAATAAGCTATACAATGGCACCTAAAAGTGATCACAAAGAAATAAAGACACCTATATGACCCAAAAACCAGACCATATTGAAATCTAGAATCAAAAATTGATTTGGATAATAATGTCAAAATTAGACTAAAGTGTTAGACACTAAAGTGTCCCATTTTTAATAATACTATCATTTCATTGAAACAAATCAAGATTCAAGTTTTTGACACCTTCCTAGTCCTACATAGTAATTTTCATCCTCTATATCAGCCATCTCAACCTATTTTATAGCTAAGTCATATCTCTCCTTGTTTATTACTATTTTAAGAAAGGTAAATAATTACACAAATTAGGACTATACTTATTACCATCTCTTGTAATAATTTATTAATCCAGACCCTTAACTAATATGGAATAAAACCCCATTATTCCTAAAATAAGTTAAATCATTTTGGTGAACCTGACTTACTTTGAACAAATCTCAAACCTTAGGTACCCTTAGGGTTTTCCTTCACATTTTTGTACAAAAATTCAATTTCAAAATTTTGATTTTTATATAATTTTTTTTGTACTATTGTTACATTTAAATTTATTTTAGAATTCAAACTATTTCAATAATTTCAAATTTTCAAAACTCTAACCCAAAACCCTATATTTCCAAACTAGTTCCTCAAACACCAAGCCTTACTCCCTTACAATTTTTTGATAAAATTTTTGCAAATTGTTTGGAGTTTCAAAAATATTTTAAAAATCTCTATGTTATTATTCATTATTGAATTTATTTTCTAAATAGTAATTTTACATACTTTCTTTGGTGAAAGCAATAAAATGGCGACTAAGGGACTTCTTCCCTCTCATCTTATAGATAAATTTCTAAATTTTTCTTGTAATTATGAAAATGAATGGACAAATTTGCAAAATTGCACATTAGCCAAAAATGAGGAAAATTATTTCATTTAAAATGAAGACAATTAATATTTTTTTAATGAGGAATATGATGATGCTTATCAAAGTGATAGTGAAGATAGAGTAGATGCATCTTCTTCTTTCAAACCTATCTCTTTTCTTATCTCTTCCAAAGAAAATAATCTTGATAAATGGGAAACTTACTTTTCACCTAATTCTCCTATGCACAATACAAAAAATACAAATTAGTCATGTAATTCCAAATATACCTCTCATTGGTGATAATTTGCTTGCATTTGAACCTAGTTTATGCCTCTCTTTTTCTACTTCTATGTTCAAATTACAATAATATAAACAAAATAGAATCAAATTTACAATGCATATTTCAAATGATCAATCTCATCTTCTTAACTCTAATTTTTCATTTCAAAAAATGACAAAATAATGTTTAAATTATAACTTTTTTACTCTTACTTATCATATTTTAAATGAAAATAATGCATGCACTCCATTCAAGGATAACATATATGCACATAGTATTCCAATTTCACATGACAATTTATTACATATTATAAAAGAATTAACATCTTCTCTTACACCTCTCCCTAGTGATAATGGAAGTGATAATGAGTATGATAGTGAACATGAAAATGAATATGACAATGAGAGTGAATATGAAATTAATACTTCTACTTCTCCTCTTTAAAATGAACAAAATTTTGATTGTGATAATGCATGGAATAATGATGAATATTATGTATATATTGAATAATAAAATTCATCTCATGCTTCTAACTCTTCTCTCACTCCTTCTCTCAAACATAATATATTATAAAATGTTGCTTCTACTTCTATGCATGATTCTATTTCAAATGATGCACATGTCAATGATAACATCACATCTTCTATTCAATTAAAATGTGATTCACTAAATACTAAATATACCAATGAATCTCCCAAGCCACCCCCTACTACAATTACACTTATTTCTCACTTTTCACCCAAAGAGAATGGTATAACACATCCCTATACTAAGGTCCAAGTTACCATTCCTCCAAAGGTTCAAGTGAGCACACCCCATCTCTATGATCTAACTGCTAAATGTAGCATTTCCATGGCTAAAATAAATGATCAAATTCAACATTTAAATGAAACAATTCAAGATAATAATATACCATCCCAAGAGATTATTTATTTGATTCATGTAGTTGGTGAATTACAACACCAAGTACATCTCCTTACTTTGGAAAACAAGGCTTATAAGTCTTGGATGGATGTCAATGGCTTACATGGTAACCCTATTCATAAGACATTTGTCAAAACTTCATTACCTAATAATTTATAGATACAATAAATATGTCAATTTGATGGAATTATAAATCCATTCATGCACCTTAAAGCCCTTCAAAAGGTTTTACCATCTCATATGATTCCTTTTATTCTATTGAAGTTGTTCTAGTAGACATTAGTGGGTAATGCATAGAATTAGTTCTTTAATCTACTCCCTATTGGTTTCTTGCATACATATGATGAATTAGAGGAGGCATTTATTAGATATTAAATATAAAACATGGTCCCTCATGTTACATATGAGACACTTTCTACATTTCATCAAAATCCTTTAGAGCTAGTCAGTGATTATATCTTACAATTTAAGACTTGCATGTTATGTTTGATCTATAAACCAACAAATTTTGAGGTCCAACATATATTTATTAAGTGGATTCACCACCCCCTCCTAAATCATATATTATATCAAATAGAGTCCTATTTTAGGCACTTATGTTATACAATTTTAGCCTTGTAGAAGAAATTAGGATTGATCGACTCATATTTAGTTGATCTAGTTACTCTAGATTTCACAACATTACCTCCATCTATAGTTTTTAGAACACAACATACACTATGTCCAAAATAATATAAGAGACCAAAGATACAAAAGTAACTAGTTAAGACTGTAGAGCTAGTTTGTAAAGTACCACGTACAATATGCACTATAGAGAATAACAATAGAGCACCACTAAAATTTGATTCAAAATAGGATATCCCACATGTCATATTATCAGCACTACTAGATAGGAAGTCAATCACATTACCTTCTACTCATTTTCGAGATCCACATCTCTTACAAAGACAACCACATCACCCATTTTGTAACTATCATCATATTTTTAGACATGGAGATAATGATTGTTATGGACTTATGGATTGTATTAATAGATGTGTTGATAATAGTATCATAGAAATCACACTAGGGGCACCAAGATATCCTCCATCATGGATTCTCAGAACTCATTCCTCCATGATTGAGTCATCACAAGACATTTATTCACAATAATCATTGGTTACCCATCATGAGATTAATGTAGTTTCTAGTATAGAGCCTCATAGGAGATCTCTTATCCCACCTACTCAAAGGGTTTAGAGACTACTACAATGAGAGAAACCTATATATAGAAGTGTATTTTGAGGAGTACGTAGTGTAGTTACATATACATATCCAACATAGTCATAGGTACTGCAATAGATTTTTTAGGGTCCTATCTCATGTATCAACCCACTATGATTAAGATTAGATGAACCCACATCATAGAGTACCGCCCAAGATAGATAGTCACTACAATTGAGTTTTTCAAGACCTATTTCAAATAGAAACCCACTATGATTGATATTAGATGAGCGACCATTACAAGTTATATTTCCATATTGATCTATTTCTTAGTCATATACATCACAATAAAGGCCACATGGTGTTATTTCATGTAGCAATCCACTATGATTATGGATAGATGAGCCTCATTCATAGGACATAGTTTCAGTTATGCATCCATTAAGGTTGTATTTTATAGAGTCTTCATGTACATTTAAAATTAGTGCACCATAAATAACATTAGATATATAGTATATTCCTACATAACATGAGTAGTATGGCCACTTGTTCAGTTGACCATTAGGGTTTAGATAGTGATATAGTAGCCATGGGATAGATATGCACAGAGTGATATCTTACATCCCCTTAAACTAATAATTAACATTCTTAATTCCAAATAACTATCCCTAGCCAGACCAAATTATATAAACCCCATTCTTACCAATATACTATTTTACCAATCTTAAACTAATTAACCTTATCAAATCAATTTATCAATTAAAAAACAACAAAGTTTTTTACTCAAATATGACTCAAAATCAAAACTAACATCACACTTGAACCTATCAACAACAATCAAATCACATCCTAAATACCATTTTATGAAACATATACAAAATCAACATCAATTCCAAATAAACTATTTCTAATCAACCATTTATAACAAATATACCAATATACTCCAAATTCTATGACATAGTGTGCATGAGTCAAAATTAAACAAGTATCCATATATATATATATATATATATATATATATATATATATATATATATATATATATATATATATATATATATATATATATAACAAATTTTCAATACATATACATTGGTACCAAGTACAATCAATCATGAATGAGCATCAATCCCTCACTCTCAATCTCACTCTTTCCACCAATGCTAGTCCCATAATCTACCCTAGCACTCAATGACCCCACACCTTCTCAAGTTATTGCATGTCTCTTGTGATGAATCTCTCACCTAGTAGCCAACCATGTTCCTTGTGAAATTATCCATATCATCTTTGAAGATATATATACTCATCTATGATCCTCATAATAATAGATCTAGAATTAGGTGGGGGCATCCTATACCTATCTAGCTCAGTTCTCAACTCATCTCTCTCTCTTGCTACCCTAACATATGTGTATGTTTCTATATCAACCTTATCAAATAGATGGGCATGGATACCAACCATGACCGTCACTCACTCTATCAATCCCTCATCCATCTCATTTTTAGGTACATTCCATATGAGCTCTTAGAGTGTTGACTCAATTATTGTCTCCTAGTAATCATCATCTCCACCTCCTATGCAATCTTTTGTTCCATCCTGATCACCTCCTACTTCACTTGCATGTAAATTATGACACTGCATTAGCTATATAATTTGAAATTAAACTAAATAAATAATTTATACATAATTTGAATGTAATCACTGTTTATCTCCCATCATTTGGATTGGCTCAAGATACTCATCCTCAAGAGCATCCCCTACCTCAATAAGATATAATGAAGCCCATTGATGCCTAGCCCACTACATGGTATACATATCTTTACATCTAACATTATCCACATCATCCACATATATAATATTTATGACCTCATCCCTCACATCCAAAGGTAATGGTGTAAGGACAACCTTAGTAGGCCTCATATAAGCTCCCACCCTCATAGACACTCATACACTCCTCACCCACACCCATACTACTTGGGGCACATCCTATGGTACCCTAAACTATCTAGTAATGCATTCATATATAAATCACTAATATACTCCACACTAGTGATCTTGTATCCAAAATCTAACCCTCATGTATTATAGTTGTACTCCATCCACTACCCACCTAGGAAATCCTTTGTAAGGCCTCCATATGATGTCACCAGCCATTGATCCATCTAAAACCCACCTATAATGGTCCATCCCATGGGATTTGATAGCTAATTTTCTCATCCACCACTCCTCAAATGGATGTGGAGGTGCCCACTTTTCCCTCAGTAATGTAATGGCTACGTAGCTATTATGTGTTCATAGGCCCAATAATGCAATAAGATCATCATGCCACCCCACCACTAAATGACTCCTATGTGAACCTATAGATATCTCTATATAGGTGGGATAACATAGTCCTCCCCCATGAGATTATAGTGCCATATACCTCCACACTATGCATAATCTTGTGCATATTTTATGTAATAGATACTCCACTCCTATCCATAACAATAAAAGATGCCAAAAAATAGCCAACCACTTTCATAAGCATGGAACATTAGACTGCACAATGAATAACAATAACATATCACTATCACTACATCTCCAATGTATACCCAAGGGAATACCAATAGAATATAAAGATGCATGATAAATGGCTTAAATACCCATATCATCTTGTACTATCACTTACTTCTCACTAATTGGTAAATGTAATATATGATACACATCCTCCAAAGTCATAGTCATCTCCCTTGTAGGGAGATAAAAAGTACATGTATCCACATTCCACCTCTCAAATAAGGTGATCATTAGATATCAATCCCACTACACTATGCCTAGGTCACACACATGACCCAACCATACCCTATCCATAACAACCCTCTCATCAGTAGATAGTGATAACAACCTCAATGTCTCCATCACCTGGCCCCTATAGAACTCTCTCATCCAAACCTCACCCTGCATCACCAAAAATAACATATTTATCAATCAATAGTACCAAGTAGAAATCTAAGACAAAACAATAGTAAAAATCAAAGCAACATCATATAAAAACTCTACCTCTTGGACAATAGTGTTCTAATAAGGATAACAATGGTAGATAGGAGTGATAAACCCTAGATAAGAGCACTGGACTCAGGATATGAGTGCTAGAAATAGAAAAAAACTAGGATAGTTTTAAGAGCTCAAAAACACCAAAATAGGCCAAAAAGTTGACAAACACCAAGCATTTAAGTTTATTACTAGGGTCACATCACCATCAACCTAAACCTAGGCCACCAACTACTCAAACTAGGTCATAGTAGATACTCATCTCCTTAAAAAAATTCTCCTTTTAGAGCTCAAAATCTCAACCTAGTCAATGCACAAATGAATCAAGAATCAATCCAGTTTCCTATATTAACAAACTTCTTCATTCAAAATGAAATATAATTTTTTCCCATAACTTGAACCTCATAACTCCATTTTTCAAATGATTTCCTTCCATAAAATCATGATAATGATACCTTTGACATCACTCAAGATTCACTCTCTTATCACCTTATCTGCCTGCTATGACACAAACATTTCTATATTTCTCATATACCCAAACATGCACCTTGGTCATCACCAATAAAAAATGTGTTCCATTATAAACAACACAAACTAATTAATCCAACAAAATTTTAATCTATTCACAACATACCAATGTTGTTTCTATAAGCATGCCACTATTCATCACTTGTAGCTCAACCCCCTCCATCATAGATTTCATCCCTCTCCCCAAAAGGGGGTCATCATTCATACTATTCCTATTTCTACACTTACCCAACATACCCATCCACTCTCATAAATAGATACACCATGGTTCTTATACATACAACATTTAAATTATTAGATTCAACTTAGATTGGTTGAGATATACAATGATTCAGATTATGTAGGTCACTCAACATTACTTAGGACATTCAAAGGGATATACCTTTAATTCATAGATACATAGACTATTCAGATATAATGGTTCAAATTATAAGGATTCATAGTGATTTTGATACAAATACATAGACTACTCAGATATAATGGTTTAGATTATATGGATTCACAATTATTTTGGTATAGATACAAACTCAGATACCAAGATTTGGGGTATGCACATACTACATGTCTCAAAGATATAGCTTCATATAGCATGACATAGTTATAGAATCATATAGAAGACTATGGTCATAGTGCAGAACATAGAATTTTGGTCTCCAATTTTGCATATGAATCATGGCAAGATATGTCAAATCATATATGGTTATATAAATTACCAAATTATATAGATGCATCACTCACATACTGGATTTGGGGGTATGACACAGATGTTCATGTTCTTCATCACTTAGGATTATATAGATGGAATGGTAAGACATGCCATTTTTTTCTTGAACATTAACCAAATTTTTTAGATTACACCCAATTGTACCCAAGTTTTCACTAGGTTGGACCATAAGACCATCTATAGTGGTTGGTCCATTGCACTACTTAGATCTAGACTACATGAGTTTGTGCAAGATAGAAGACAAGCATTGGCTTTAGGCCTCTAAGCATTTTTTAGTTCTAGTTTAGATATTTAAAGTGAGGGCATGATAAATTTTACTCTTCATATCATACAAATATTATACACACATTCTAGATTACATGATTTTATGTGAGATAGAGGATAGACATTGGTTTTAGGTCTCTAAGAATTCCTCATCTTTAGTTAGATCCAACACAAGGGACAAGCATTGCCCTCCTCCATGACACATGGATTCCACATTAAAATTTAGTATAGGGGGCATCCACTCTTTAGATTCCTTCTCTCTCTAAGCACTATTTAGCTCTCCATCCACTTCCCTATCTAGGAAGTGAGTTAGACCCTTACAACACATTCATCTCCATGTAGGTAGGTTCAAGTACACATTTTATACTTTCTTTTACTCTAGTATTTTATTTCATTACATTAATATAATAAAATGGGGTCAAATGTATACACCCTAAATTGGTCAAGAAACCACACATATCATGTCTTTTCATGGTCCTCTTTATAGGATACTTTGACTAGAGAATATGAGCCTTGCTTGCACTAGCCATGTCTTAGTTTTGCTTGTCTTGGTTTTATTTCTTGCCTTTGTCACCTTTTTGTTCATTACCAGTCATGCAAAACCTTATAAATAATCATTCCACCTTATCCAAATAATATTCCCCATGCCAATCTTGTTCCCCTTGGTCTCAAGCTTATAGAATAAGAGCACTGAAATTAGACAATAGTGCTAGACATGGAAGTGTCCCATTTTTAGTACTCCTATCCATTTACATGTTGAGCCCCAATGGTCATGTTTTTTTTCTTAACAAGTTTCAAACCATTCTTAACCCCTCCCTTAAGTTTTATTTACTTTTTTGATGTTGGCTAATGTAAATAAAGATCCCAAATTCAAAATAAAGAGTCTCCTATTTAAAGGACTTCACAAAGAATTTTATAACTAGAATTTAATACTTTGGTATAGTAAATAATTAAAATTAGTCAATAGTATAGCTCAAAATTCTACATCACACATAGATTTTCATGCTTGATAAAGGAAGGGCCTAGGTGAAAGTTCATTCTTGCATCAACCATGTGCATTAATTATGCACATTCCCTAAGGGAGAACTACATTTGATCTGAGACCCTAACTTGGGGGTTAATGTAGGTAGAAATTAGGACAACATGGGTTCTAGATCATGCAATCATACTTCCCTTAACCCAATTTTTTCCCTTTTGGATTTTGATATGTTTGTTGTTTCATGTGTGTAGATATAGCTAGGGTTTGAGAAGAAAATAGATTATACAATGGCACCTATAAGTGATCATGGATAAATAAAGACACCTATAGGACTTAGAAACCAAATTGCACTAGAATCCAAAATTTGAAATTGAGTTGGACAATAGTTTTAGAATTAGACTACAATGCCAAACACCAAAGTGTCCCATTTTTAGTGCTCCTATCTTTTCACCAAAAGAAAGTTAGATTCAGGTTTTTGACACTTTCCCAATCTTGCATAGTAGTTTTCATCCTCTATATCAGCCATCTCTTCCTATTTTCTAGCTAATTCATATCTCTCCTTGTTTATTACTATTTTTAGAAAGGTAAATAGTTGTAAAAATCAAGACTATACTTATTTCCATATCTTGTACTAATTTATTAATTTAGAACCTTAACTAAAATAGGAATAAAAACCCATTATTTCCAAAATAAGTTAAATTTGTTTCCCTCATGCAAATTTCTTACCTCACTTCACTTTAATATCACCTTTTTTATAGTTTTTAGTCTTACATCCTCAACCCCCATTATGGTACACCTCTCAGTGGTGATTCACACTAATAATGGTAGCTAGGACAACCCAAGACTAGCAGTTAAAGCTTGGGTTATCAATTATTAGTGGGGCCATGAGCTTATTGCAATTGGTTTCTTTATTACCAGTGAGATGAATAATGCCATCGAGTATCACATAATCATTGGCACCTTGGCTAATGCTTGTGAGCTAGGCATGTACTATGTGTAGTTATTATCTAACTCACTCTTAGTTGTGTCTCAACTCATTGGTGTTTGGGTCATCCTTAGCTCTGATTTAATGCCCCTCTTTAAGGTGGCATGTGATTTTATTTCTTTCTTTCTTCAAATATGTCTAGTTCACCCATAACCCTCATAGGGAAAACACTAGGGATGACACCCTAGTGAATGTCATTTTAGATAGTATGATTTTATTTGATATCACTAGTGTCTCTTATTTATAAGAGATGAAGCTAGAGCTAGATCTAGAGATGGAGTTAGATTTTGGATTTCATAGCATTTACACTCTCGCCTATGGATTGCATCATCAAATTTTTCTATCACCATCCTTATCTGGTAAGTGTAACTAATGTTTCCTTTTATCTTTATAGATATTCCTTTTATTTGGTTTGGTGTGACTTTTAGGTAATACACAACACTCTTTGTTTATTCTAACTTCAACTTCTTCTACCTCAGGGGCATATGTAATCATACTTCCCATGACCCTATTCCTCCCTATGATTACACATTAGCTCACAAACATAATATCAACCCTAGTAATCCTAATATAAGACATCCTTCACTTTCTTAGACCTCTCTTACATAATATTCCTACCCCCATATATCCCTAGTTCATATTGGCCCTTTTGGACACAAGACAAGCCTTCTAAAGACCCCACGGGGGCTCTTGGGAGCTTATTGACCAACCCAAGACCTTATTTGACCTAGGCTATAGATTGTGTGAAGGAAACCAATAGCCTAGGCCATGCATTACCTTTACCAAATATATATTCTAGGCTTTATCCTTGGAATAACATGTCAAAAAGCCCCAATATAAAGCCAAATGGTAAAATTTGGCTAGTTTTAGGTCATTTGGCAGATTTATGTGGGGATATATGTCTCTTTCACATTTATTTAAGCCCTGCATATCTTCTCATTACATCCTATATTTATTATTATTCCCTCTCTTTACTCTCATGCCTTATTGAATCTCTCTTGATTCATTCTTGGTACTCTTGAGCTTGATTGGGGATAGAGAATCATATATGCTACTACACTCTCACTTCGAGACTCCATTGCTACTCTCAGTTTTTCCTTATTCCTTGTGGCTTGATCCCAAGCTCCTAAATTTGTAATTTCACCTAATTTGTGCACTTGGTTTGAGATCTTACACCATTTCAAGTTCTCACTTCACCTCCTCCTTTATTTTTGGCTCTTGGTTTTGACTTCAGCTTGGACATAGCTTGGTCTTCATCTTACATTGCTTCCTAGATTGGATTCTTCATTATTAAAACATCTAAACTTCATATTTGAGCTTGACCTAAGGTCAATTTAATATGAAAAGTGAAACTCCATTATTTTTGTAGTGTATATTTTAGAGTTTTAATTATTTTAGTCAAATAGTTATTTTTTATATTGCTTAGATTAGTATCTAAAGTTTATTGCATTTGCATATATGTAAAGAATAATTTCATTTCTTAACATATCCCTTTTTTTTATACCATTTTTCTCTTTATAACCCTTTCTCATTACATATTAGATAAATACATTCTCAAAACAACCTAGAGACCTTGCTCAAACACACTCTCTCTTTTGCTAAACTAGAACATTGTATTATTAAAAAATAATAGTATTGAATTAGAAAGATAGATCAAATATAGAATATGCATGCTCTTTAACCCTTTATTAGAAACATATTTATTCATTATAACATCATTAAATTGGCCTTAATGTGCCTTATCTTATAGATTTATATTCTAGTCATTATCTCTCTCCATTCGTTATTGTTGTTCTCATTTTGTTTATGCAATCCATAGTCTAGTATTAGCTACTTACCTCACTATGGTTGGACTCATTAGATTAATTTTTATACTTTGTGTGCCTTTTCATTATATCCCCAACCTAGTTTACAAGTCTATCTATAGCTTGGTTCAAGATGGAAAACTAGATAGCCACTATAAATCAGCCCATAGAACCCCTAAGCTTTCTATCATTTTAGTGGTTTTATTTAGCACCCTACTAAACACTGGTGGTTCCATTAATATTCTTAGAGATACATGTTTTTATCCTCCTATAATTCATATTTTAGAAACCCACCTCTTATTTTTACCTTAACAATGCTTTAAATTTGTATTAACTAAGTACTTTTTTATTAAGTTTCTCTTATCTTCAAAATTATGAAATTATTTATAATAGTGCTAATTGCGTGAAGGTGGAATATTGTTTTTCACCACTAACATGAAAAAAATTATTAGTAATTAAAAATTAAAATTATATGTATTATTTAAAAAATAAAAAACCTTTGATAAATTTGATTACATCTATAGTTAACAAGTCAACATACCTTCAAATTTCAATCCAATGAACCATTAAGGTCTTCTCTAATCTTGATATTAGAAAGAATAGATTCATGGTATAACTCATGAAATATTTATAGACTTTCATTTAATAACCTTTGACTATATTTTTTTAATTTAATATTTAATACAAGAACCACATTTAAATAGTGAAATATCTTTCTATGTGTTTGAAAGTCTTCAAAAAACAATACATCTTAATTTTTGATAAGATATCATTGAAGCCAAGTTCCAGTGACTACCAAAAAATTAATGTAATTGACAATGTTTACTCCATCTATGACTGGGGAAGTCATTTTTTTTATGTTAATATACACACTGACATAAGTATTAATATTTTCCCTCTTTGTTGTCCTCTTTTTCAATATCTATAAAAACATGCCTTGTATCACAAAAAATAAATTTTAATGACACTATCAAGAGAGACAATGAGAATAAATAGTACATAATGATTAATCTTCTACATATGTGCACTAGATTAGATACATGGTTAAATCCATATGATGATGTCATATTTGTAAGTTGTAATGTTAATGGAACCTAATATGTGTTGATTGGAATTAGAGGTCTATAGCTCTAGTCATCCACCCACTCTTATGACTCACACTCATTATATATAGAGTTAATCCATGAAAAATAAGAACATGCCAAGTGTCTCATATGAATATCCCAATAACTTATATTTGATCTATGAAATGAGTGGAGCTCACTTGATCCTACTATGGTCATATAATCCTCATACTTTGCATAGTGTTCTTGCTCCATCAACCAAAAATGTCTACGAATAGTATAATTTTCTTGAGCACCATGGTACATGTTTTCATTACACCATTCAACAATGGTTTTTACATTAGTCAAAACATGACCATATTCAAATTTAAAATCTTCTCTTGTAGTAACTCTTTTTACACATGATCCAACATCGTCATGCTCCCCTTTTACATGGCCATCCTTAATGAAAATCCAAATATGTTATATATTAGTCCTTCTCAACTAGTAAACATCTATGCATTATTTGATTTTAATGTGTAATTGTATGACCAAATGCAATGTTAATTGAAATCAATGTTCCTCTTAGTAAAATATCCATAAAATACCTCAAAACAACCTTGCACATACTTTATATAATGTGATCAGTAGTTAATAACATATAAATGGTACTCCCTTAATATTTTTCTATCTTGATCTTTACTATCAGGTTCATGCATGAATACTATATGCATGAATATGGAAACATGTCTTGAGTTTTAATATTATGATTGAACTTCCATTTATGGTTTGAATGTGTAATTATCAACAAAGTTGACTACTAAAATAATAAAACTAGGTCAAAAAGTGTCCTTTCTTAGCTTGGAATGTTCATCCAACCATATATCCATGTGTGTGTGCCTTGCATACTCATAAATAATTTCATTACTAATTTTGACCATAAATTTTGAAATAGGTATTTGTTTTGTAACAAGCTCACATATTTTATATTATTTGCCATCATTTATGTGATAAGTCACATATTTATATTTTATCAAACCAAATAATTCCTATCCAATTTCACTTTACTCTCATCATGGATACCCTTTTTTTAAATTTTGGTAATCCACCACAAATATTATAATTTATATCCAAATAAATTTTGTTAGAAAAGAACTATCCATCTGGTATTTCATAAAAAATGGTCAGAATAAATTCCCTAGCCAATTTTAGTAGAACCTCAATGCCACACCCCCGAAAAATGTTTTTAGTATGAAAATTATAACATATATAGTGAAAAACATCATATTGTATTGAGAATTTAACATGCTTCCATAAATTCTAGTTGTTTTTATCATGTCTTTTAGTTGTTTTATAATAATTTTGTTTTTAGTAGACTTAATGATTAATTATATTCAAAAGTCCTTGTCTAGTTTCATCTATAGGTTTGAGTCCCTAGTTCAAAAAAGCTTTTTTACCCATAATTAAAAAAAATTGGTGCATGTGTGATTTATTTTTACATAAAATAAGTTGGTCATCTCAAAATATATTTGACTAATAGAAATTTGTTCAAAATTTAGAGTAAAATTGTGTTTGGGTTATATCCAAGAAATGTTTTGGATGTATTTCATAGTTACAAGCACTAACTCTTATTTTCACTACATCTCTTGTATTGGCTGAAACTCTTGTATTGTCTTTCCAAAATTGTGCAAGTAAATATTTGTGAGTATCAACTATAACCTTATCTTTTCATGGAAATATACCAGAGAATGCCTAGAGCTCAGTGATATTGGCATCATTAAGTTTTTGACATCTTCCAATTGATTTCATTAATGTGTTAATATTTATGTCCAGTGCTCAACTAGTTTTAGAAATCATTTTTTTCCTTGTTTGACCATTTACTTCACAAGTTTTAATTATACATCACGTAGCATTAAAATATTTTTCTCATAATTTTGTGCCTATAGTATGATATGCCTCATGTATATTTATAACAAATTTTATTTTTTCATTATCCATGTTATATGTCCTTAATCCTAAGGTGTCTATTGAAGGTCTCATATTAATCAATCTCATCAATGAAAAAATAACTAACATTTGTGAATATCAAAATCTAATTTATCAAATAAATCACCCCAATTTTATTTAGCTAGTCTTTTGAATGGGATTCAAATATTTTTTTATGCATTGGTTTTAAAAAAAAATATTAACTTTAATTAAGTTCTTGCCTATTCAATTCAAAATCCTTAGAGGTGTTTTTAATGGTGGAATTTGTTAAGAGGGTGTTTCAAAATCATTATGTTCACTACTAGTTTATTCATTATTAGTTATGGGATGTAATTTTATTCATTGTTACTTTCACCATTAATTTTTTCCATGAAATTGTCTTCATTGATAAGGGTAAATAATCATGCATAGATTCATCATTAAAAAATAAAAAACTTTATACTTTGAATGTGGACTTGGAACTTAATTTGAACTTCTAGGTAAATATCCATCATTATTATTCAATTCATTATTGTCACTTTCATCATTATCTACAACTTGGCTCATTAGGGATAGTGTTTATACCTTGTGTTGATAAAAATTCTTGTTTTTTTACCTTTTGATTTTATCTCAACTCTTCTAATTGATCTAATTTGTTGTGCTTTAACTTCTTCCTATTCTTTGAATGAATGTCATCACCCATGACTAGATAAAGAAAAATTTGATTCATTTTTATGGTGAGGAGACAAGAATAATTTTATTCCTTTTGATGGTGGGAGACCCAAAGAACAATTTGATTCCTCTTGTCTTCATCACAAAAAATGCATAATGATGTAAATAATTTCTATGCAGTCAAAATTATTAAAATATCCTAAAAATAAATGTTGGACAAAGACTTTTTGTCTAATTTGATAATAACATGTATGTGTTATAAAACACATGAATTATATATATATATATATATATATATATATATATATATATATATATATATATATATATATATATATATTTCTATGTTAACATATATTATATTATTATGATATATGATTATATTATGTAATACAAACCTATGTTATATGATTATGTGATATGATACAAGCTATGAAATATTATTATGTCAATCAATAATATATAATTAACTCCATATTTAGATTTGTGATACAATTATAGGGTCAATTTACCCATATGTTGCATCCTAGATAATTGATTGATTCATAATTTAGGTTTAGGGTCTCGATTTAGCCCAAATCACATGTTTAATTGTATCAATTGTATAATTAGATTAATGCATGACTAATTTAGGCTCAAATAATTTATATAATTCAACCATTAAACTAATTATATTAGTTCATGAATAATTTAGCTCTGCATCATGTCATGCTCTTATCTATCGAGGTTAAAAGGGCTTGAATTGGCCCCACTTTCCTTATTTATTGAATTGGTGGAATTTTTTCTTTATTTTGTTATGATATTAGGGTCAATTGAGCCCAAAATTACATACAGATAGTCAAAAATAGGTTCACAAGGTTCAATTATGTCCAACTTGGATCAATCATTATAAAAATGGATTGATTAGGTAAATATGTCAAAAAACATGAGCTAATTTAGCCCCTTGAATCACATTATGGACTCATAAATAGGTTTGGTGGGTTTATATTGACCCCAATTACATTCATGTTTGCATTTTTAATAAAATTAGGGTTGATTAATCCATATGTTACATCCTATACATTCAATTGACATATAAATTACATTCATAGTCTCAATTTTTCCTAAATCATGTCTCTAATTATACCAATTCGCTAATTGGATCAATTCATGATAGAAACAAACCTAATTTATCCCTAAATCACGTATTGTTGTTGTAGTTAGGTTGAAGGGGCTCAAATTGACCTTAATTTCCTTTGTGATTGATTTGGTGGACTATTTTTTATTTTTTTTAATTTTTATTTTTATGATATTGGGGTTGATTAACCTCCCAAATTACATCCTATATAGGAAAACTTAGGTTTGTGGGGTTCAATTTCATCCAACTTACAACAATAATTCTAATAATTGACTAATTGGCTCAATATGCTAGGAAATATGGGATAATTTAGCGCAAAATCACAACTTAGACTTATAGTTAAGTTAAACAGGTTCAGATTGGCCCCAATCACCTTCATGTTTTCATTTGTGATAAAATTAGGGTTTAGGGTTTAGGTTTTAATAATTAATTGGTTCAATATGTCAATAAATATGAGCTAATTTAGCCCCAAATCACATCTTAGACTCAAAATTTTGTTAAATAATTAGGGTTTCGGGTTTAAGGTCAACATCTTAGGAAAAATGAGCTAATTTATCTCCTTGAATCATATCCTAGACTTTCAATTATGTTCAATCCCCAATTGCATTCATGTTTGAATTTGTGATAAATTTAGGGTTTATTGACCCATAAATTATGTTCATTTTGATAAACAGCATCTTTAATTTCACCACTTGACTAATTAGATCAATTCATGATGGAATTAGAGCTAATTTAGCCTAAAATCACATGTTACTCTTGTAGTTAGGCTAAAGGTTCTCAAATTAGCCTAAATTTCCTCTTTGATTGAATGAATCAATTATTTGGTTCATTATATAATGACATTAGGGTCAATTTCACTCTAAATCACATCATATACAATTGAAAATATGTTCATATGTTTCAAATTTTTTAAAATCATGTCACTGATTACACCATTTGACTAATTGGCTTGATCTATCATGAAATCAAAGTCAATTGAGCCTCAAATCATGTTATATAATTTTAATATGGTTCAATAGCCCCATATTCACCCTAATTGCCTCCAAATTGAACTAATTAACTATTTCATTCATTATATGATGACATTTTATTTTATTGAGCCCAAAATGACATCCTATACATGTCAAACATACATATGTCATTGAACTAAATTATTCTTTACTTCATTCTTTGATGAAATTAGATCTAATCAAGACCCAAATCATAGTTTATACTCATGATCTTAGTTCTAAGGGGCTCAAATTAGCTCCAATTACCTTCAGATTCAAATATTGGACTATTTGACTTATTTAGTTATGACATTAGGGTTAACATGCCCAAATTAAATCCTTTGTAGTCAAACTAGGTTCAAAAGGCTGAATTTATCCCAGATCATATCTTTGATTGCACCAATTCACTTAATCTAAGATAATTTAACATTAAATCACATCTTATACACATTTATTTTCAAGGGTTTAAATTGATTGTAATTTCCTCCATGATTTAAAAAAATGACTTTTTCATTCATTTTGTAGTGAAATTAGGTCTGGTTAAACCCTAAATCATGTTCTATATAATCAAAATTATGATTTTAATTGTAAACTCACCAAAATTGCATCACTTTAGCCATGATATTCTTTTTGTGTTGGTGTATATCATTACACACTCCACTTTAAAATAAAAATATAAAAATTGTAAATGTGAACTAAATAAGTATAAACACGTATAAATATGAACTAAATAAGTATAAACATGCAATAAATAAGTATATATCATGATTCATAGATAAGTGTAAACATGTATGAGTAGACTAAATTTATTTTTCTAATGATATGTCAACATAATGTGTATGTGTTATAGCACGTATGTGCTATGACTTGTTTGAATTAAAAAAACAAGCATTTTGGCTTATACATGGTTTGGATTCCTGAGCCAAAGGCTTGAACTGTAAACATAACTAAATCTAAGAGATTTGATAAAAAACAAAATTTAACTTCCATCAGTAAATACACTATGAATTTCAATGATAAAATTCATAAAATTATTAAAATAATGACAAAAACACTCTCCTCTTTCCAAATATACATTTTTAATAAGTTTTGGACTCTTTTAAGGTTTCAATCTATGTTGATTTCTATCCATAGATTTTTTTTGTCCACTACATGCCATAAATATGCATGCCTATATATGTGTGTATATTTTTTTCCATTAATCCAAATGAAAAAATATATGGTTAAAAACTAAGCCTAATTCTACATGCATTCAAAAAAAACTAGTTGTCATTTTTTTAGGTAGTTATGGGGCCACATGAACAACTATCCATTTTTTTTTTAATCAATTTTTAAGAATTATTAAATTGTAAACTTAATGAAAAAATCATTGAAAAATTATGAAAAAAATAGGTTACAAACTAGATGATCTCATCTAAACTTTCACCAAATGGTTTTAAGAAATATTAAAAAATGCTAAAAAATGATAGGTTGTATAGCCAACTCTCTACTTTGTTTTCATTAAAAATAGAGTTCCTATTAAATTTTTGTATGTTTGACCTAGTTATACATGATAATTTTATTTATTGTTTTGGAAACTAGACTCAAAATTATACAATTCATATTTTTACACCATCCTCAAATTTTGAGAGTAGTCATCTCAAGTTATCTACAAAATTTCAAATTTATCAATTTTAAAAAAAAACATGTCAATGGTTAAGCCCCTTTTTGTCCCCCAACTTCATACACTTACCCTCATTTATTATCCTAATACTAAAGGTATCCTACTTCATTTTGTTACTCAATAAAAAGTACTTTCTCTTATCAAGGAAGCACATTGGGTTTTTTTTTGTTTCCACTATAATAAACATGATATAACTCTTAAATGCTTATTCATAGGATAATAATAGTGTACTATTGAAAAAATTGATTTGTGAATAGATTCCACACCATGTATACACCTCCCTTATGACTTGTGTATCTTACACACATATCAATTTGGAGTTATACAATACATGCACCTATTCACACTCTATCATATCCATGTGTCCCTCTGTAGTCATATAAAATTTAAAAATTGGTAACTTGAGTGTGGATAATGACACCCAACCCTTAGGTCCCTCTTGCTTGCTCTCATGACCCTCATATGCATCTTTTCACTAATTCCCAATCATTTGTAGCCTTCTAGACTTGATCTCAACTAAGATAGACCTCTCTTTCCATGATAGATCCATCCCCCTAGGTCCCATCTACTCAGGGCAATAGTACCACACTAGGACTATAACACTGGTGCTACTCTTGTCCACTTTCAACATTATTGTCTAAGTATATTCCTAGCCCCAATGGTTAATTTCTTTTAGTTCTCCATCCTTCTCCTTGTCAAACTAATGTGAGTACATTCAACCCATGACCAATAGATCCCTATAAAATCCTATTCAAAGATCATTTAGATAGGGTTGGTAAATATTACCAAGAAGGCAAGAATACAAGCAAGACTACCCAAGAAATATTCCCTATTCTTTGCATACAACTAGAGAATACACTTACAAGCTTATCCAAATACTTAAAATAATCCCTAGCCACCTCAAGCACATCTAGTTTAGCATTATGCATCTTCATACACAATTTCAAAAAGCAAATCAATTGGGAGAACTACATATGGCTTGATCCCTCTTCAAAGTATTGCTATGTAGGTAGCGTGCCTACACATGAGGTGTGAAGCATGTCCAGTGCATATTACACACACTAACCCCCCCTCCCTCTTGCTTAAAATTGGTTAAAACACAATGGAAGATAGGTTTTAAAGAAAGCATCTACTCTACAAGGAGCTATACAGACTTCTAACTACCAAAACTTCATAGATAGGCTCACACAAACATAATGAATAAAACTTAAAAGCTCAGATCTTCAAGATAAAAATGGTAGAGGTGGACTATAGAATCAGTGCCACAACTATCCAATTTTGATGCTCCTATCCAATCATAAAATGAATTTCAAATCTCAATTTGTGATAGTGTCTTAGTCCTACATAGTAAATTCTAGCCTCTATCTCAGTTGGATCAATCAATTTCCAGCTAAGTCTTTTTTGCTTCTCCATATTACTATTTTTAGAAAAGTTTGAATTGCAATTAATTTACACAAATTAGTAGCATCCTTCTTATCCATTTATTTACTGATTTTACTACTTAGACCCTTTAACTAAATTAAGAATAACACCCCAATATTCCTAAAATTGTTATATCATTTGGTGAACCCGACTTACTTTGTTTGTGCATAAAAATCCTAAAAACCCTAGGGTAAATTTCCTACTAATTTTTCCTATATTCTTTTGATTTTTTTACCCACATAATAAAATCAAAAATTAACATTAAATTTCAAAATTTTATAGTAATTTAAATTTTTTTTTTTTCAAACTCTAGATACCCATATTAAGTCCCAGTATTTTTACAATAATTTTCCAATAATTTTCTAAATTTTTCCTTACATATTTAAATAAGATAATACATTCAAATTTCAAAATTCAATAGTAATTTTCAAAAACATTTATTTTTCAAAACCCTAATTTCATCTACTAGGTCCTGTTAAATCACTAATTTTCCAATAAATTTTTGATTTTTTACTTGCATATATAATTCATAAATTCACTTTCAATTTCAAAATTTCATAGTAAATTGCTCAAATAATCATTTTTCAAAACCCTAGTTACATGTACTAGTTCCTATTTTCTTATTGAGGTATCACCTTACATGTTTATGAGATACATATCCTTTTTATGTAATTTCTAGTTAACTATTGTTAGGACTTTACATTTCCTATATTCAATATTTTTTTTATATCATACTTTGTCTATTACAAATTTTTGCAAAAAATTCAATCAAATTTCAACTTATTTTCCTACTTTACCAATGACCCAATATACTAGTTTTGATGAAACTAATAAAAGGAAACTTCAAGAAATTTTAACTAAACACCCTAACATGCAAGATGGCATGCTTAGAATACTAAAATAAGACCAATAAAGAGTGAAAAATGGAAAATATTATCAAACCATAGAGAAACTAGTTACAAATGACACTACAGGGGCAGATATGTCTCAACAACCCCTTATAACAGCCTAACCTACCTCTATGCCACCAACTACAGCTAGTACATCTTTGTCTCTTGATGTGGTATCCCTTGTACAAGAGATAAAATCTCTTCAATCTAAGGTACTAAATCTTGAGAAAGGTGACTCTAGACCTACACAAGCTTTGGATTATTTTTCTCTACTGTATACACCATTGGCATGTCACATTGCTTCTACACCTTTGCCACAAGGTTTTTTTCAACCCAAACTTACTCTATATGATGGCAAGGATGAACTAGAGACACATTTGAGAGACTTTCACATAGCATGCTTGGACAATGTACCAAATGATTGGCTACTTACCAAACTATCTCTATGGAACCCAAAGGATTATGCTTTACAATGGTTCTATAGTCTACCAAATCAGTCGATCAATGTATTCAATTGTTTAGCTGAGATGTTCCTAGCTCATTTCAACATTAACATTAGTGATAAGGTTTTGTATTCTCAAGTTTCACAATAAAAATAAAGGTGTAATGAACATCTCATAGATTATGTTCTTGATATAAGACTATCTTGGCTAAGATGACTAGCCCCATGATTGATCAAGAATTACAGGATCTCTTCAAATAAAGTCTTCTACCAGCTTTGCATGAGTCAATTATGTTTACAAGATTATCTTCCTTCACTAAACTATGTCACATGTTAAAATAGAGAGAAGTCAAGTTAATTTTAATGGGTAAACTCAAGTACACAAGTATCTCAGACACAACAAATAAGAGTAACAACAAAGTCCCATACAAAGTAAAGGTCAATGATAACAAGATTTGGAATTAACCTAAAGTTAATTTGGCTTTAGAGCCCCCTCAATGAGTGGTTTTATCAGCATCTCCTTGACATACTTTTACTAATCTACCAATTTTTCTAGGTAGAGTTTTATAGTAGGTGTTGGAATGTAACATCATATCTCTTCCTCCTATTCAATAAGTTGACCCGAATAAGCCTTTTATATAGGGATATGATCAACATTAATTTTATGAGTTTCATAGGGAAATAGACCATACAATAAATAGATGCATTAGTTTTTTACACAAGATATAGGATTTAATTAATGGTAATCATATTGATCTTGGTACTTTAGTTGAGCCTCCTCTAACCAAGCCAACATAGGATAAAGCACTGAAAATATTTTTAGATCCTTTTTCACAACATTCCAAACATGAGACAATGGATATATCAGGGGTTCATCATGCATATCATGCACATCCCCCACTAGATACATACAAGGCACCTTCAATTGAGACACATCCTTTGAGTAACATGATTGGTGTATATAATTACAAAGTTTCATCTAAACCTTCCATCTCCTTATTAGAGTAAGAGATCATTGAGGATGATACAAATTATCATGCACTCATTATCAAGCTTACATTCATAATCATCCTATTCATAGTGTTCTCATAGATAATGGATCTAGTGTGAACATGTGCAGTATGACATTATTGTAGCAATTGGGATATTCAGAGTAGGATATTACACTGATAGACATAGTTATCAGTGGATTCATTGGGCCCATACAAAGTTCATTGGGTGAGATTGTACTTCTTATTTAGGTGGGTCTAACACATGTGGCTACACTATTCACTATTGTTCCTAGTGTAAGAGTTTTTGATATGTTACTTGGTCGACCATGAATTCAAAAACTTTGATTAGTTGCTTCTGTAATTCATAGATGCATGAAATTCATTCATGTTAATCAAGTTATTATAGTTGGTGGAGTTTCATATGAGTTACCACTCCCCACCTCAGAGCCATATTTTACTTTGTAGTCACTAATTTTAGTTACTCCACTAGTTCCATTTCTTTCTCCAATTTAGATTTAGACATAGTTGAGGCATCCACCACCAACACAATGAGTTCATACACCTCTATAGAGGTCTTTTTTCATAGCAGACATGATTTTAAGATTCTAGACATCTCCCAATGACAATATTCACACCCAAGGTAGTATCATTGAGATCTCACACATCTACACATAGAGTACATTTTTATATATCTTCTCCTACTACTAGATGGGTACCTAAGAGCCCTATAGTTTCATCCACTTATCAAAGTTATAGAGGAACCCCACAGTTAGTTTCTACTTTAGATATTTCAAAGCATTTATAGTATTTACAACTTTCAGAGCCACAATCTTAGCACTTCCATCATGTTTTAGGATCATGCATGATTCTTTTCCTTGATATAGGATACCATGATAGGGAGTCTCCCATGAAAATCATTCATTATTATCATCCTTTCATCACTTAAATTTGCATAGTTTATTATGATTGCTTATACATAGCTCAAAACTTTCAAAAAATCAAACATAATAAAAAATTTGAAAATACAAATAACATTCAAAAATACCAAAAAAATATTGATTGTATGCATCATCCATGCTTAAAATTTCTACTACTATGCTAGACTTACATTTTTTGTTTATGCTTATTATTTGTCAATTTATCTATATTACCATACTTCACTTGATCTTATTTTGAGTGTGTGCAGTGACATCCAACTCTTTGATTACTTCACTCTACCCATTGAGGAGGCATCCTAGTTTTACATCGATACACATACCCACTAGGGTAATCTTATACATGACACCATCTAGGTTATGTCATTCCTAAACCACACACTCTAGTTATCATGCTGATGTACATTACTTACTAGCTTACACAAATTAATCTATTGACACTCACTAGTATATAGCACTCATATATTTTTTAGAATATACCTAGTCTTGTACTCACATGTCTTGCATACTTTCCCTCTTGCTTTGATTAGTTATATGTGATTGTATTTCTAGTCCTTACATGCCTTCTTTTCATTCTTAGCATAGCTAGATTGTTTGCATTTCTCAGTTCTTATTTATTTCATATATGTGCCTTAAGACATTTGCCAATGTCTTTTACCTCTATTCATGTGTGTGCCTTAGGATATTTTCTAATATCTTTTACCTGTACTCTTCTATGTGATTGTGGCTTCCACAAAAATTTTGCTTGTTTCAATTATATGTGTATGTGCCATTTGAACATGCCTTGTATGCTTAATTTTTAGTTTGAGTAACATATGCCCATGCCCCTTGTTTTCTTAGACCCTGGGCCACCCTTCTATGCTTCTTTATTCTTGCCTTGTGTGCTTTTTGCTTATTTGCCTCTCATTGTTTACAATGCCATGATTCACATCATGCATTTATCTTAACTTTTTGGATACCATGATGGACATCATGCTCCATCCATCTAACTAAAAACTAACCAAACTTCTAATTCTAGTTCTAGTTCAAAATACTACATTACATTTTTATATCTATCTAAGCATGCCCCTATTGATCTAACAATCTCTCAATACAAATCATGCTATATCTTGTCAATTATCATTGCTATATCATGTATCTTCATAACATAACACACTTGCAAGGCTCTTACTTCTAAGGGTAGTCAATACAAGGTATTCATTCCTACCCTCAGAAGAGGGGGCAATAAATAGGGGTATTGTCTCAGAGATAAAATCTCCTAATAGTTGAAACAGTATTTTTTTAAACACCTAAAACAATAACCAAACATCAAACTCGCTAGAAAAGACAAGGTAGATAATCAAAAATCTAGAATAATTACCACATTTGACCCTAAACATTAGCACTCAACTTGGACAAAAATGTTGGTGCCACTAGTGTCCACTTTTAGTACTCCTATCTAAATAGTATAAAAACTATATTTTCTTGAAATAGGTATAAAATTAGGTTCAACTATAATTTTTCACGTTTAGTCCAATTCAAAATTAGTAGTTTTTAGTACACTTTTTCTTAGAGAATCTAGATATAAGGGCCATCATGCATATAATTATGGTTCTCACTTCCAATTTTATATATGACAATTGATTGAACTTCTAGATCAAAATCCATGTTTCAAACACCAGTGATTAGGGGTATTATATGTGGTACATTTATTTTCTTTTCTTTTTGAGTTTAGTATTACCTAAGCATTCTCAATATTTACATGCCTTATTCCATCTATAAATGATTGGCATCATTTTAGAATGGATCTCATACAAGCCTAAATTTTACTTTTCTCAAGTTCCTAAGTGGCTTTCATACAAGCCTAGTGCACCAGTTAAGAGTGGCTTTTATACAAGCCTAATCTCCATCTTTTAGAGTGGCTAAGAGTGGCCTAGTTTATAACATATATTTGGCTATCCATGCCAAAATTATAAGATCATATTAAATTCATGTGTTTCAAGATCCATCTCATATGACATACATTTCATACTGACACCATTTCATAGCTTCAATTTATGGGGCAATGATGGAGCCAAAGGACTAGCTAGCCTTTGTATTCTTGAGTCATATATTCAAAGGGATTGGACACATATTCCAAACATTGATCAACACATTCATGATCACCTAGCTTCACTTAGTGGGGAATGATGGAGCCAAAGGGATAGCATTTGCATTCATGAGCCACTTCACATAAAGCTTACATATTCTTGAGCCACTAGCTTAAATTTAATGAGCATTTACATTATATTCTTGAGAACTATAGGCAGCCAACCAATACACTTACATATTCTTGAGCATTTACATTAAATTTATAATTCTACATCTTCATACACACATTTACACAAAACACATCAAGTGGGAGAACCACATATAGCTTGATCCCTCTTCAGAGTATCGATATGTAGGCAATGTGCCCACACATAAGATGTAAATCATGTCTAGTGCATCTTACACACACTAAATCCCACTCCTGATTAAAATTATTCAGAGCACAATGTAAGATAGGTTTTAAAGAAATAATATACTCTATAAAGAGCTATATAGACTTTTAGCTATCAAAACTTTGTAGATAAGGTCATATAGACATAGCAAATAAAACCTAAAAATATCAGATCCTTAAGATGACAACAATAAAGGTGGACTATAGCATTGGTGCCACTACTATCTAATTCTGATACTCCTATCCAATGACAAAACAAAGTTTAGATCTTAGTTTGTGATAGTGTCTTAGTCCTACATAGTAAATTGTAGCCTTTGTCTCAATCATATCAATTAGTTTCCAGCTAAGTCTTGTTTTATTCTCTGTATTACTATTTTTAGAAAAGTTTGAATTGAAATTAATTTACACAAATTATTAGGTTAATTATTATCTATTTATTTACTAATTTTAATACTTATACCCTTTAATTAAATTAGGAATAGTACCTCAATATTCCCTAAATTATTAAATCACCCTCCTATACACCAAGCCTATTTCTACTTGGGTGCACCCCATGATTATGGCCTAAAAAATATTACTTAAAGTCTTATACACCACTTTGTATTTTCTTATAGTCCTACATACTCCCTTGTGTAAGAATTTTATCCATACTTTGGACCACTGATGTGCTTTCTCTCTAACCTACATGCTTCAATTTTGATTTATCATAGTCCTACACACTCCCATTAAATAATATTTATTGAAATAATATACATAATACTCATGCTTTATCATAGTATTACACACTCCTCTACAACAATCTTAATTATAATCCTACATAGTACACTTGTACTTTCTAAAAATTATTTTCACTCCCTGGTACCAACCCTAATGTTCATCATGTGCATCACTCTTACACTTACTTAAAATCATGCATATAATAGTTTTGCTTTACTTTCCACACTCTATCACATCCACATGTCATATTTCTCAAACTTTGTGGCTTTCTAAGTGGTGATTCTTAGCCTAGAACATGTCATTTATCTAGTTGGGTCATTAGTTACCATGTTCCTATAAGTTTAATTATCACTCAACAAGGAAGATGGAATGACTTGTAACTATATTTTTCAAACTGGTAGCATTTATAACTGACCATTCATTATTATTTATATATATATCATATGCATCCATCCAAAATGGGATGTCATACATAGTCTTAATGATAGGTATCATGCTTTGGTTATCTACCTTATCATAAATGCATTAAAAATTATTTTTCATTCTAGGAAAATTAGAGGAAGTGTTACCTATTATAATCACAATATCCTAGTATCCTAGCCTTTTTGAATCTTTGTACACTTTGGCACTATTTACCTATCCTTTTCTCATTGAATTGAATGTGTGTTTGTGTAATCACTTTTTATAACTATTATTTGTCTCTAACAAGCAATTTTCACCCTCATACCTACTTATTGCCCTTATAATGTGGATAAAATATGCCATCACATTCATAAATAGTTATAATCCTTTTAACTCCATGATGATATTATCAATTCTCCTCTGGTAGAGATTCAACCTCTTCAATCTCCTTGGCCATTCTCTATGTGGGGATTAAATATACTTTTCAAATTACCTTGATTTCAAGATGGCCACATCTTAATTACTACCAACATCAAGTGTGAACAAGGAATACATAGAGGGGAGGTTATTCTTGTGTTATTCTAATAAAAAAAATCAATGTAACAGACTAAAATCCTAACACCTTTAGCCTAGACACTAGGGAGATCATAGGTAACAATCATATCTATGAAAACACAACTAAAACATAAAATAAAACACTATTTTACCTTCCTTAGAGCTTCAAATGTCTTATTTAAGTGGTTTTCTTATCTTTTATATCAAGAAATATTCATTAATGGAGATTTGTTGGTTTAACCTTTCCTTGGAGCCTTGGTTTAGTTGTTTGGCTCAAGAATTTGGCATGGTAACACTACTTGAAAGGCTTCTCTCTCTTTAAACTAGAATTATAACACTACACTATCAAATATTTGAAGACATTTAGGAATAATAACTTTACACTAAGAGATCTTAGAAATTAATAGGCATGTCATTGTGTTTATAGCCTCAAGAATTAACTCTTACCCAAGGAGAGTTCAGGTTGAGCTTAAACATGGAATGGGTTCAAACTAACCCTAGGTAAGTTGAGGCTAACTCTATTTGAAATAAAATTTGTCATGTATTATGATATTAAATTACTAGGTATGACTCTCAAGTTAGATATTTTAGGATTATTTGGAAGATGTTGACAAATCATAAAGATAATGATGAAAAGGATTGATATTTTGATATTTTGAATTTATATTTTTAGAAATTCATTAATTGTAAATAGACAATTCAGCTAAGCATTTAATCTTATTTAAGTAGATTATTCAATTTGATTAGCATTTTGATATTTTAATATTTGATCAAGTGTCTTGCTTAATGGGTCCATAGGCCAAATTGATAGTTGTTATGTCACAAGGGATGAATCCATGAGAGGTTATTGTTGCACATGGGCTATTATCCCAAATAGGGATGCCTCAACATGATTCTGAGCATTGATAAATGATGCATGGCCAAAATTGGGATGTTTAATGATTTTTAGGCTTAATTTTCAATGGTTGGTAGAAATTAGTTTGAATTTTGGTCAGAGGTTAATTGTGGCCAAAATTGGGTGTGTACAGTTTGCCTCTATTTGGGAAGGTGTTGCATGATATAGGAATAGTAGCATATTCTCAAATAATGAAAAGTTGTTAAGAAGTAACGAATATAGTGATTAAATAAGGAACTCCAAATAACATTTGGGAAGCCTATAATGATGCCTCCTTAATGGAATGGATTACATAGATAATTGATGGATGGTCCCTTGAAAAGAAATAAGAATAAGAATGAAATTAACCCATGGGTGAGATTAATCCAATTGAGATAATTATTTCATGCATCAAGTTAAAAAGTAATAATTTTCCCAAAGGTAGTTATAATTAGTAACAAAATTTGAGATACTAATTTTCCTAAAGGTGGTTATAATTAGTGGTACATGTACATACCCAAGTAGGGTGGATGAATAAAAATAATTATTTTCCCATAGGTGATCATAATCATTAAAAGGACCTAGATTGAATTATAATTTTTGGTTACACCCTAGTAGGGCATAGCGATAAGAATAAGTCAAGGATATAACCTATAATATATATTAAAGATGATCAGGTGCAAATTTAGATGTGTTGGCCTAATGAATGAATAAGACACAAACAACCTGGCACATGAGGATGTGAAAAGTGATGAAATATATGATTGGAAGAATAAAGGTGGCCAAGCTAATCTGAGATATATCATGTATCAAAGTGTTACCTACATAGGGTAAATAGACCTCAGGCTAATGTAGTTCACCCAAAAATGGGATAAAATGAAATGAGGAATAGAATATTAATAATTGATCAACGTGAATGATTCAGTCATATTTTAAAATATATATATACTCATCCTTATTATCATTAATATAACTATAATGGTCAATGGGTTGATTTGATCAAGGAGGGCGGGAAGATTAACCAAGGTTACCAAGGATAATTTTCAATGACACCATTGATTTTAAGATTTCCCTAGCTGATTTTTGGTATAGCATGTGATGGTATGCATCATGAAATAAAATACCATGATGACCTAGTCATAATGTACATAAGGACTAACTCCTAATCCAATGAACAATTGAAAATAATGCACGAATGATAAAAACCATGATGACAAGGTTGATGTATAAATATGGATAGACTCAACAATAATACACAAGGAATCACCTAATGAACATAGATATCTGGATTCAAGGAACAAAAATGAAATAAAACAAGTAGGTAAACAAATAAAAAAATAACCAAGAAAAAAACACATAGAAAACTTTAAAATAAAATCAATAGAAAGCATCATATCATCAATTAATTCAATATCTACACGTGAAGATTCAATGGAATAATAAATAGGTGATGCCCCCAAGCAAGGTTTTATGTAAAGGGAAGGTCATGCCCTCAATGGTAGTGGAATGGATTGGATCTAATAATGGAGTTTCCCTAGTAGGGAAAAATGAGGATGACTAACTAGGTTCAAATAGGATATATATATATATATATATATATATATATATATATAGGTTTTATATCTCTCCAAGATATGGTAAGCTAATTTTTGAATTTTTAGGATTTTGAAATGTTCTAAATGTTTTTGTAATTATTATGGTATATTAACTCATTATAGATTGACAATATACCACTCAAAAAATGGTGATAACATTATCCTAAGTTGGTGACTAAGATTACCTCAATGTGAATCAAGTGCTACCTATATAGTCCCACTATAGTACATTAATTCACTATAGTTTTGCCTACAAAAAAGGTGGTGAGATTTGACTTGGTAGTAATAAGTTAAAAAATTTATGCAAATGGCAAGGTAACTGATGATATAATAATAATAATAATAATAATAATAATAATAATAATAATAATAATAATAATAATAATAATAATAATAATAATAATAATAATAATAATAATAATAATAATAATAATAATAATAATAATAATGGAAAGGTGATGCAATATGCATGGTAAATGTGTTGTTCCTAATTTTCCCACAAGTGTTTATAATTAGGAAATAATGACAAAGGGTTAGTGGTATGAATTTGCCCATAGGTAGTTATAATTAGTAACACTAGGTGAAACATTGATTTGACCAAAAGTAGTTATAATCAATGGCACTAGTCAAGCATAACAATAAATGAAAAATGTAATTTTTAGATCCACTATCATACTACCTTCATTTACTACCATTTGAACACATAATTTAGAAATTTTTGAAACTAGATTGGAATCCCCTTGTGGAAGGTGTCAAAAGAACCAATGAAACCAAGGTCAATAAGGGTTGGGTAGGGAGGGTGAAAACAAATTTGGTCAATAAGAAAGGTATAGTAGAATGGTATGGGGTACAACATAAAGAAGATGAAAGGAGGGAAATTTGCTATAATGGTAATAGGGTTGCCCCTAAGTGATAAGATAAGGTAAATGTTAGGGTATGAAACAAAAACAAGGTGAATGGAAAATGTAAATGGTAAGGTAAATGGAAAGGTAAAGATATGGTTTTATTGTTCTTACTGATGTGGATATGCACATCATTATCAACATATGATGCAACCAAAATAGTCAATCATGTAAATTACTAGCCCACACCTCTTTTGAATAATTTCTCTATGAAGAACCTACTGTAGATTTAGACTCAAATAATGTTGTTGTGATCTTCATTGGTCATTGATTCTATTTACTTTAAATGTCAAAACAAGATGTCTTTGTAGCTTCCATAGAGGAAATTGCATCTAGGGATGGTAAATATGGATAAATATGGTTGAAAAGTTGGATTTGAAAATGTAATACAGGTCTAAAATGAATAAATGGATTTTAATGGAATGTATAATGGATGAGCAACAAATGAAGATTAGGATTTCAAGCACACACAATTTTGTTGATTTTGGATATGACATAATTTTGGTTATGATAGGGTTGAATACTTATGAATATGCTCTTAATAGGACCACTATATTTTTATGTTATTTGGGCCTAAGATTTTTTACCATCTGATTATGCTATAGATTTGAAGTTGTACTAATGTTATCTTTGGTAATGTCTTCATCAAGAAGTGAAAAAATATTGTACTCATCTATTAGTACCTTGAAGAAGTTTTTACCAATAAATTTTTCTTGATTATCCCATAGTGCCTTCAAAAAGGTTTCACTAAGTAATGTTGAATTTTGAATTTTATTATCTTCTAACACCTTAAATAAGGTTTCACTAGAAGATGTTAAGTTTAGACTTTGATTGCCCCCTAACACCTCTAAAAATCCTTCACTAGGAGATTGTTATTCTTTTGCATGAATGTGTTTTTAGTTCCCCTAATATTTTTCAACTAAGGTGTTGCCATGGATGCATTTTAACAAGGTATACTTTTATCAATCTTAATCGACACTTATGGGAGGTAGAATGTCAATTTAATGGCTAGGTTGGGTGGTGATAATGGCATATGGAATAATAATGAAATGGGAAGGGGCACCACAATCCCTATAGAAGATACTAGGAGAAATTATGTCGAAGCTAAAGTAATCATCCTTAATAAATATAAAAGGATCAAAAATGGATTCAAATTAATCCCTAAGGCATGTGTAACTAATGTTATAACAACCATGAATGTATTTTGATTATGAAGTTGAGTTTGACCCAAGGGAATCTAAATATGATGGTGATACTGAAGTTGATTCTACTTCTGATGCTAAATTTGATATCAATTCAAGAATATAACCTAACTTCAATGTTGATTTTTCATCTGGTATAGATGCTAATACAATGATATCTTTTTAAATGTTTGTTATTGTATAAGTAATGGCCTATGATGTCATAATAGGCTCCATAGAGATTGGTTTATTAAAGTGAGACTCCTGAATAAGGGGGAAGAAGTCAAGAGACAACTCTAGAGAGACTCGATTATATAAGGGAGGCTATTTAAAAATAGGACAATGGTTGAGATAATGATTTTCCCAAAGGCAGTTATAATCATTAAGAAGTGACTCAATAAAGACTAGTTCATCAAAGTGAGACTCCCCAAAAATAGGTGAAGGATCAAAATGGGGTTCATCATAGGTTAACTCATCATAAATGGGCGGTTTAATAAAAGCATCATGAATTGGTTGGTTCTCTTGGCCTTGGCTTATAAATATTTGTAAAATATTAGATTTGAACACATCTTGGTCATCAAATGATTGGATTTGTTAGAGAGGTGTTGATTATCTATGTTGTGGATCAAAAATTGGTATGGGTTTTCTAAAGTGGGGAAAGGTAGGAAATGAAGGAACAATGATTTATGGTTGGATAATGACCTATTTGTAAATAATCTCATCTAATATGGACTTAAAAAAGACTAGTTACCAGTCTATGATAGTAACTATGACCCATCGAGTTGTAATTGAACAAAATTATTGGGATAATGAGCTATCATACTTGGAAGGGCCTATAATGGTAATGAAATGGCATTTCAAGGCTTGATTTCTAATTCAAGCCAAAGGGTGAGGGCCTAGAATGGTAATGGTAGGGTATTTTGAAGCTTGGTCACTTGCACAAGACAAAGTATGAGGGCCTAGAATGGTAATAGTAGGGCATTATGAAGCTAGGTTGCTATCACAAGCCAAAGATTAAGGTTTTAGAATGGTAATATTTGGATGTTATGGATCTTGATTTCTCATATAATATAAATGAGGGTTAATGGTATAGGTAGGGGATTGAGTACCATTATCATTGAAAGGGTGAACTTGGTATATTAATTAGCCCAAATAAGTTATCATCAAATACTATGCATGAGTATCTTAGTTTTATTCTCTAGATTGAGTATTATAAGGAGGATAAAGATCCATCTCACAAACTATATCATCACTATAGGGGTATTGAAAAAAGTCATCTTGTGTGACCATGTTATTATAACATGGATTTTACATGGTTCCATTATAATTATAATGAGACATATCAAACTCGATGATGAACATTTTGCAAAAAGGCCTAGAGTTATATAAACTCTAAAAAATAAGGTCCAAAGGACAAATGACCTAAATGACAAATGGTCAAAACATATTCTAACTTGGTCTAAGGATGGATATGTATCTCCAAAAAGGTTAATGCTAAAAATTGGTAAAAATGGTCTAGTGTCAAATTTCTTACACAAAAGGGTCAAGTGGATAAAATTAAATAGAAATGAAAAACTTAGGTATAAAGTGTTTCAAAAAAGTCTAAATTAGGTATAAATAAACAAATTTTGATAGGTATTTTGGAAAATAAGGCAAAAACTCTATGCTCAAAATAGGTATTGTTGGGTCTTTTGGGAATAAGGCACAAAAGCTAGACTTTAAACAAAATAAGTTATAAAAGGTAAGAAATTTAATCTAACAAATTTGAAACACTTTGAAACAAACTAGGCATTTATATTTAAACATAAACTTGATAATTTGGAAAAATACATGGAACTTTAGGTATATGGAATATAAACCACTTCCCTAAATTTAGGCAAAAAAATAGTCTTTATATCAAGCAAGAAATTACGTTGAGTTACACAACCCAAAAGTGAAGGGTGAATACCTACACCAAAATTAAAAAAGGAATAGGTATAAACCAATCAATGTTTAGATCTAAACTTGTCAATTCTAACTTAAAACTTAATTTATAATACTAGGCCTTTTAAAATAGACAAGAACAAACAATATGATGGTATTATGCATAAATCCAAAAGGCACACATCCTTTTTGAAATTATAATTTAGACACAAGGAAAAAAGTATTTTAAATGGTTATATCAGTGCAACGATGTTATTTTTATCTAAAGGTATGATAAATGTTTTGTTTCAATAATTTATTGCATAAAATTTGGAATGAAATTGATAGTGCAATGATGTTCATTTTCAAATAATAGTGTAATGGCGTTCCTTTTCAAACAAATGACACTCACACAAAGGTTTGATAAATTACTAAGGTAAAGATGGTGTCAAATGGATGGCATAACACCTCTTAAAATAAATGAGTGATGTACACATAAGACTCATTTTTGGACATGGTATGATAAGCAAATAGTTTTTATTCAAGACTATGCTAGTAAAGAGGACAAAATGACAAGAACACCTAAGTGTAACATCTTAAATCCCAAAAAAGACAAGGTTAAATTATATTATGGAATTCCATATATATAATTTATCTTTAGAGTATTTTAAATTATCAATCCAAAAAGTAAAAGTGCATGAAAAGTATGGTTTTTAGTCTCCCTCTTCTCTCAAGAGTTTGTATGATGACATAAAACTTTGGGACACTCATCTTGCATCAACACTATGTCTATGACAAGTGGGGTTGTCTAAAATATAAATTTTATCTCAATTATAAATGGTCCCATATATGTGGCAAACACTATGGAATAATTACATGATTTGGATCCACATCAACCACTTGTTGTGAAAAGGTCTTGTCCTTTTCACAACCACTACATCCATCAATTACTTAGTGTAGTGTGATGTTTGAGTTACCCATATGTTCTAAGGCTGAGTACAACTAATGGAGCTTTTTATAACCATTAAAAACAAGCATCCCAATGGGTCACACTCAATTTATATACCCCACCATGGAGTGGAGTTAAAATGATTATAGGAAATGAATTCTCAGGTCAATGTTTCTATAGAGAATTTCCATTTTTAGATATTCATTAATTAAAAATGGATAATTCAAATAAGCATTTAATCTTGTTTAATTATATTATTCAATTTAATTATAATTTTATATCTTTTAATATTTTATTAAGTTCCCCACCTAATGGGTCTATAGGCCAAATTGACATTTGTTATGTCACAAGGTGATTAGGGATGAATCTATGAGGTTATTACTACACATGGGCTAGTATCTGAAATAGGGATGCCTCAACATGATTTTGAGAATTTATGAATGATGAATGGCCAAAATTAGGATGTTTAGTGATTGATATAATTAATTTTTAATGGTTGGTATCAATCAGTTTAAATTTTGGTCAGAGGCTAGTTGTGGCCAGAATTGGGTCTCTACACTAAGTACTTTACCAAGTGGGTATAATCTCTACATGTTGTTAATGTCACTAGTATTAATATATCAAAATTAATCTTTAATAAAATCATATGTTGTTTTATAATTACTTATACCATCATATCTGGAAGTGGTGGGAATTTAAAAAAATAAAAACATGAAGTAGTTATGTGTGACATTAAAAATTATGCACAAATTTTCTAGACCTATTACCCTTAGGTGAATGTCCAAGCATAATCAACCAAAAAAAATACTTAACAAGATCATGCAAAAGACTATTATGGATTCTCATTTAGGTTGGCATCTCAAATTATACCTTACACTTTGGCATAAACATACCAATATCCATACCACCATTAGGGTAACTTCATTCTCTTAAGTTTATGGATCCAAATCCATCTTACTGATAGAATTAGAGTTACCCTATTTCTACATCTCTATTTCTGGTATTATTTTTAGAGTAAAATAATCTACATTTTATTTTGAGTTTTAGTTGTGCACTCCAAGTTTTGTCCCTGTGTGTTTCGATTTTGAGGTAGTGAAGTTTTTGACACAGAGTGTGGGCGCGAGTTTCATTTTTGCCAAAATTTTGTCTAAGTATCAAAGACACGTAGAACATGCCAAGTGTCATCAGTTGGGACACATTATAATTTCTATAATTTGAGAATAACAAGCCACATTTCCTATTATATAACTTAGTGGAGTGTGACAAGTGTCAGCATCTTCATTTCAAGTTTCTTATGAGTTTCAAAAGCTTCTTTTGATAAGCTTTTCTCAGTGCACATGGAGGGTTCCAAGTGGAAACTGTGGAAGGTTTCAATATGTTTTTATAAAAGCAGTAGAAGCTACCACGTGTCCCTAGATAAAGCTCAGTGAAAGATACCAAGTGTCAACATCCGTAGTTTCTTCATTTTGTTTCATTATTAAGTAAAGACTGTGGTGGGCCCTAGGTTTTGTTTCTAAATTAAGCAGAAGCCACCAAGTGTCATCATCCATGTGAACCTAAAATGAGGCCTGAATGTTCTATAGTATAGATAGAGCCCTATAGAAACCACCACATGTCATCTTCTATAGGATTCTCAAAAAGTATCTAAAGCTTTTATAAATAAGCGGAAGCCACCACATGTCATTTATTAAAGATCAGTAGAAAGTGCCACCTATCCCCATTCCCCTTTTGAAGCTGCTCAAGCAAGAAGTGTTGTGGGTCCCATTTTTTGTAAGATGATAAAGTTTTGGATCAGTGGACTATGATAGATGTCAAAGATGGAGCACTCCTGATACAAAGACAGTAAAGAGTATAAGTTACGTAGAAAGTGCAATGTGTCTTTTTTAAATGCCATGGAAGTTACCAAGTGTCATTTTATGGTGTCTCCTAAATAATGAGATGGTTTTCAAGTGATGCAAGTAGAATCTACCAAGTGTCCTCACCTGTTTCATAGTGAAAAGTGTCACATGTATCTAATTCAGCCAATGAACTTATAGAGAGACTAAACATTTTAGATCTAGAAAATATCTCCAATTAAATAGTTCCAGTTAAGTTCTAGTTCAGTTAGGCCATTGGGATTTGAACTTGTAGAGAGGCCAATGTTAGATATCTGAAAGATATCTTTTGTTAAACACTTCTAGTTTAGTTAGATTTTAGTTAGACCATTAGGTTAGGAACGTGCAGGCAATCTAGAGCTAGTCTAATGTTATAAATATGGGTGCAGAGATCATCAAATATCATCATCAGAAGAGAGATTTTTATGCAAGAGATTGTTATCAAGAAGTTTTCTTAGACTTTCTTGTTGTGGCTAGTAATAAAATTTGCCTTTATTCTATTTTCTTGATTTAGAAAGTTTGTATAACTGTGCAAGTATCTGTGCCTTTTATGTGACTGTGAAATTAATAAGAAAACTAAGTTATGTGTATTTGTTGATATTTTCTATGTTATTGCAAAATCATCTAAGTTGTGAGCCTTTGATTCTATTTGTTTTCATCTTTTACATTGATCATGCATTGTTTGCTCTTTAATGTAATTAAATCCTAAAGGTAGCTTCATTGTGCTTAGTATTAAGGATCAAATTAAACTTAGGTGCATCACCATAGTTAAGTTTTCTTTCATTGCATTAGTGATTTTCATTTAATTTCTATCCCATTTCTAACAATACATCTGAGATAAAGAAGAGCCAGCTTCTTTAAAATCTGGAGGTCGTTTCAGGGCACAAGTCCCACATTCCTAAAACTTCCCATTATTGGTGTTGGAAATAGTGTAATTCTAAGCATCAATGGTTTTTGGCACACCCAATTGGAGAAAAAGAGGATGAAAGATAATAAAGCTCTAGCTACACCACATATGAGGTCACTATTTGACCCAATCCAATAGCAACTAACTGTGACCCATTTGTCACCTAATGTAGTCAAGCTAAATGTGAAAATGTAGCCTGAAGATTATATAATGAATGTAGTGGCTATGGATATGTCACCTTTCAAACCATAAGATAGGGTTGAGCTACTGAATGAATCCACTTTTACTATAGCTACTAAATATTTGAAAGTATCAAAGAAGCTATAGAAGATGGAGGTTGATTTAGCTCAAGAGAAAGAAAAATGTAGTAGTTTGACTACAAAAATCAAAACCAAGAATAATGAAATAGAGAGTCTTAATAAATAGTTGTAAGATACTATTTCTTGGTAGACTCACCAGGTTATTCAAGCCCTAAATGATTCTTTGAAAGAAGAGCTGACATAAGAGAAAGCTGTAGTGACAAATCTAAGGTGGGAAAAGGCAACATTATAGGAAAAATGTGAGGAAGACCTGCAATAAATCACTCAGTTCCAGCAGAAGTTGCTAAATGAGCAAAACAATACCACTTCCATATAGGCCTAACTTCAAGGTGAGCAACATATGACAAAACAATTGACACTTGAGTTGGCTAATAGGCTAAAGAATGCAAGAGTTCTAAATCTAGTCAAGGAGCTATATGTATCAATATGGAAAAGAATCTTTGAGGAGATTTCTCAGCTTAGATAGTCTCTAACTTTCTTGCTAAATGCACAAAAATTGTGTGAAAAGGTGGAGATTTTAGTTGAAGCCACTCTGTCCACTATCTCTTTGAGAGTGTTTGATTCTCAAATGCTGCTACAAAAGCTATATGATGCAACTGATGGAATGTTATTAGAAATAGGGATTGGTGATAGAATGATTGCTACAAAAAGGGTGAATTAAGTTCTCAGTTGTAATTCTACTAAAATTAATTGCAAAGAGCTTCTAGATGTGGTAAAAGAGGGAATCAAAGACATGAAGCAGCATATTGAAGATCTAGTGCAATGGGGTCTTCCCTCCCTTTTTCCTGATAGCAACACTATGTTAATGGTTGATGAGATTAAACCTTTGTTGTTATCCAGACAAAATGATCAGTTAGTTTTCCAAGGTTTAACAGATGATTCATCATTGCCAGAAGTGGAAACTATCTTGATTCCCATGTCCCAGCTTGAATTCCAATTGAAGGCTACAGTTCATATTTTATAGATTTTTTCACACAATGACATCATCAACCTTGATTTAACCTTCCAAGAATTGAAAAATAAGTAGGGACTATCTGATGCTGAGTGGTCTATTTATCAGACGACCTTATTGAAGTTTTGATTTTTTCCATGTTTTTATATGTGAGAGATTATGGATTATTTTTTGAGTAGGCCCAAAAGTCCTCGGGGTTGCCAATAACTGTAGAGTAAAATACTCTACATTTTATTTTGAGTTTCAGTTGTGTGCTCTAAATTTTGTCCCTGTACGTTTTGGTTTTGAGGCAGTGAAGTTTTTGACACAGAGCACAGGTGTGAGTTTCATTTTTGCCTAAATTTTGTCTAAGTATCAAATTTGCATAGAACATGCCAAGTGTCATCAGTCGGGACACATTATAATTTCTATAAGTTGAGTGGAACAAGCCATGTGTCCTATTATATAACTCAATGGAGCGTGATAAGTGTCGGTATCTGCATTTCAAGTTTCTTATGAGTTTCAAAAGCTTCTTTCGATAAGCTTTTCTCAATACATGCAGAGGGTGCCAAGTGGTAAATATGGAAGGTTTCAATATGTTTTTTTAAAAGAATTAGAATCTTCCATGTGTCCCTAGCTAAAGCTCAGTGGAAGCCACCAAGTGTTAACATCTATAGTTTCTTCATTTTGTTTCATTATTGAGTAAAGATTGTGGTGGGCCTCGGGTTTTATTTCTAAAGTAAGTGGAAGCCACCAAGTGTCATCATCTGTGTGAACCTAAAATGAGGCCTGAATGTTCTATAGTATAGCCAGAGCCCCATAGAAATTGCCACATGTCATCTTCCATAGGATTCTCAAAAAGTATCTAAAGCTTCTATAAACAAGTAGAAGCCACCATGTGTCATTTGTTAAAGATCAGCAAAAAGTGCCTCCTGTCCCCATTCCCCTTTTGAAGCTACTCAGGGAAGAAGTGTTGTGGGTCCCATTTTCTATAAGATGATAAAGTTTTAGAGCAGCAGACTTTGAAAGATGTCAAAGATGGAGCACTCCTGATACAAAGACACAGTAAAGAGTATAAGTTACGTAGAAAGTGTTATGTGTCTTTTGTAAGTGTCATGGAAGCTACCAAGTGTCATTTTATGGTGTCTCCTAAATAATGAGATAGTTTTCAAGTGAGGAAAGTGGAAGCCACCAAGTGTCCTCACTTTTTTCACAGTGAAAAGTGTCACGTGTATCTAATTCAGCCAATGAACTTGCAGGGACACTAAATGTTTCAGATCTAGAAAATATCTTTTGTTAAACACTTCCAATTAAGTTCCAGTTTGGTTAGGCTATTGGGATTTGAACTTGCAGAGAGGCCAATGTTAGAGATCCAAAAGATATCTTTTGTTAAACACTTCTAATTTAGTTAGATCTCAATTAGACCATTAGGTTGGGAATGTGTGGGCAATCTAGAGCTAGTCTGATGCTATAAATATGGGTGCAGAGATCATCAAATATCATCATCAAAAGAGAGAGAGATTTTTCTACAAGAGATTGTTATCAAGAATTTTTCTTAGACTTTCTTGTTATGGCTAGTAATATCATTTGTCTTTGTTCTATTTTCTTGATTTAGAAAGTTTGTATAACTATGTATGTATCTGTGCCTTTGTTGATATTTTTTGTGTTATTGAAAAATTGTCTAAGTTGTGAGCCTTTGATTCTATTTATTTTCATCTTTTACATTGATCATGCATTTTTTTCTCTTTAATGTAATTGAATCCTAAGGATAGCTTCATTGTGCTTAGTATTAAGGATTGAATTAAACTCAGGCGCATTGCCATAGTTAAGTTTTCTTTCATTTCATTGGTGATTTTTGTTTAATTTCTATTCCATTTCTCACAATACATCTGAGATAAAGAAGAGCCAGCTTCTTTAAAATCTGGAGGTCGTTTCATGTTGCAAGTCCCACATTCTTGAAATTTCCCATTATTGGTGTTGGAAACAACACAATTCTAAGCATCAACATTATTCTAATGAATATCTTCTTGAATCTCACCTTCATTATTTAGATCTACTTGATTAGAGACACATGAGTGCCTTACAACACAATCATCAGTACAAAAATTGCATATCTAAACAACATAACAATAAATTCAAATTATGTACTTTTGATTTTGGAGACCTAGTTTTAAAACTAGATTACACCCATGATAAATAAATAAAATATTCCAAATATTAACGGGATCCCTACCTAGTTAAAGACATCCTTTAACATAAAACTTATAGATTGTAAACAAATTAAGGCCATAAATTTAAGGAACCAACCAATGATCAGTTACTGAATAATTATTTTTCTTAAATTATTTTCTTCCTAGTCTCATTTTATGTGTTTCCATTTTATATACAAATTACTTGCATGTTTATAGTTAGTAAGTATTACATTGAGATAAAATTTCTTGTAGGTTTTAATTTAACTCTCATATATTTCATCATTTATCTACACACCTTTGGTTTTCATTAACATTATACTTAATAACTATACTTGGTCCTTAGATATTTTTTATTTTACACCTCTTAGTTTTTTTAGTTTTTGAGTTGGATTGTAATACCATACCGAATAAAACTAGGCCTTCCTCATATTTTTTTGTCTATTTATTACAACTATTTACTTTATTTCATCATCCAATGTTTATTTAAAATTATCTGGTACCTTTTATAACCACATACACCCTTTGGGTCTTTGATATCATTTCTATGATTCATATCTTTATCTTACTTATGTCTCTTAGATTTTTAGTTTATAAGTTGTACAATAAGACTTGGTGAATCAACTATGCCCTCCTAAAAACTTTGCATAATTTTAAAACATACATTGATATTTATCCCAACCTTAGCTAGGTGTCTTCTTATAAATATAAAGAAATGGCAGAGAATATTTTTTTACTCAGAATCAACCTTATTCTCTTGTGTTAAAATTATAGCATTTTATCTTCATGTCTTTCATCCACATTTTACCTTATCTTATGATGATATTTCACACCTATTTATAATTATACCATATTAATTTACATATTTTTTTTTATTTTTGGAAACCCAATGATTCTAATCTCACTTAGATATTTCCATATGTTTCACTTTCCTTTTTAGTTCACCAAGGTCAATCTCAAGAACGTAATATTTCCTAAGGTGCAAGTCTATAGGTATTTATACACCATAGTCTTTAGGTTATCCTTATTAACAAATTAGTGCAAGATATCTTGTGATATTTATCTTTATTTACCATTTTTTTCCAAATATGTATGAAAGATAAAAATTCAAAAGAATTAAAATCCATATTTTGAGAAAAGGGAATGCCAAAAAGTAAATTATATCTTAAAAGTCATATCACACTAAAACACATGACATTTATGGCACATATCCTATTTAATTCAAATATCGGTTGGCCTCATAATAGTTTTAAGGTCCATTATTATGTGATATGCCAATTGACTAGGATAGGAGGTCTCATTTCATCATTACATATCTTCTTACATGTTAGTGCCACCTACTTTATCACACAAGTACCCAATATTCATAATAGACTAATGGCTATATAAGGGATCCTAAGGGAGGGGAATATGTTTTAGGAAGGTAATATCCTTTTATTTTTTGTACATATTATCTTTCATGGGATAATATTTATACTTCACTATTTATCCAAAGTTTATGTTTTATAGGCAGGGTTCCCTAGGGTAATTGATGTTGAAAACTCTTAGTCTTGCCAACATTATTTGAGTGTCTTTCTCCTAGTAAATAATTTTTTTCCTTAGTGATTCCTTGTTTTCCCTCCTTCTATTCCCCCCATTGAAAATTAGATTTGTTTCTAAATATTTCCAATCTTATTTACTTCCTATTTTCCATCTCTTTTAAACACGGTAACACTATGGAAATCATATATTTTCCATATTTAGAATATAAGTTGCATCTTTGAGTTATTACAAATGTTTTCCTAGTTATTGCCTTATATTTATAGGATTTTTATATGATATGTTTAATACCTTGAGTTTTCTATTCACTTTTTGTGGTCCATTTTGTCTTGTTTTTCTTTTAAAACTTTCATGTTTCACCCTTTATGTGGACTAGTTGGTTAGGTTTTAAATTTTCCATGTCTTTGTTTGAGTTTTTTTATCCTACACTAATTCATATACTAGCATTTGAAATTTTTTTGATTCCTTTGTTTGATTTTAGTTTTCAATTATCTTAATTTAGAGGAATTTCTTTGGTTTTTGTTTTTTTAGTAACCCTAGCTTGATATATCACCAATTTTCCCTTGTTTCTTATCTTCCTCATATATTTTTGTTCTAACCTAACCTTTTTGATCTATTATTGCAAAAAAAATCAAGTTTTTAAATAATTTCTAATATTTTTTCATTTTACATCTATTTATTAAACATCATGCATACATCAGCATTGATTTTACCCATTTTTATCCTTGTGTCCTCAAAGTTTCTCAAATGTAATTATTTCACCTTCACAATCAAGAATATAGTATTTACATGCATCATTTATGTAGAAAGGTAAGTCAAGGTATGTATATGGTACTTTTATTTATTCATTTACCATCATTTATTTAAATATTTATTTTAGTTTATGCTCTTTTGATTTACTATGTATATATCATAAAACACAATCCCACACTACACTACTATGACATGTGATAAGATTTAGGTGGGGAATATTTATATGATTGATATTTTTCAATTTTGTCACTTGAATGCCAATTTATCTTGTAAGGGAATGTCATCACATAAATAGGGTGGGATTTACTCATGGTACTTTATGAGATATTTTACATGTTATTCAATCATACCTTCATTACCATCACTTTTCCCTCCTTTGAGTCTCTTTCATCTTACCTCTCCATATTATTTTCATTCAGTATTTGAGTCTACCCTATTTTCATACTATATCATATAGGCTAATATAGTCTATTTCATAATTTTATATTCTTATTTTATATCATACTATTTGATATACTTATGACTCATTCCCTCATCAATTGTATTATATTAGCCTAGTTGATATAGGATTGTGTTAGCTATCACATTTTTAGTTATATTAGTTTGGTTGATTCCATTGTTTTAATGTTTAGGGTTAGTTTTGGGTATTGGATTCATACACATAGTGGTCATATTTAATTCATAAACCATATAACACACTTATATTCTCTTAATGTGTATGAATTTATACTCTTAAGTAGTAAAATGAATACTTAGAGTTTTAGGGTCTTATCTTGGAGGTATAGTCTTGACTATAGCCTTTGAATTTTAATGTGAAGAGTTATGTCGAGGAGGTATCATAGTATTTAGAGTCCTAAACTAAGTATATATAAGTCCTATTATTTCTATTTGGGTCTTCAGCCTATAACATCTCTTGTAAAGTTCCACTTGAGGTAAAGGAAGAGATTGATGCACTGACAAGTCCACCCAAATGTAAATATCTCTATCCCTACTCTCTTTTATTTATATATTTAGTCTATTAGATATTTATTTACCCACTTTTATTTTTTATATTTTTAATACTTGCTTATGATCCTCCTTTTAACAAATAAGTTAGTATATCTATAGGGTTTCTTACTATTTCCATTTATAACCTTAGGTTGCATATACCTTCAATTGGTTGACCATAACACAACTTATCTTATTATTAGTTTAGTACTTTTAACTATCTTGGATCTAGTTTACCATTTTTCATTAATTAATTGTATATGATATCCTTATTATATCCTTGATACACTAGTTTTTAATCATTGAAAACACATAACTATATTGATCCCTAGTCAGAGTTATACCCCATGTAATATGATTAGTATTTGGAACCCTTTTCTCTTAATATTTGAGTGTATAATACCCTATACTATACTAGGTTCACAATTATTTTAGGTCTTTACCCATCCTTATTTGTATATGTAGGCTCTATTATTATGACCTTTTTTATCCTAATCTATTAATATAAAGAGGATTGTTACAGGTCATCCTAACCCATGCATACACATATCATCTAGGATCTTGTGATGTGTGGGTTATATCATCAAGAACCATTGTGTCATATCCTCTACATCAATAATTAAATCCCAAATTAAACGTTATACATTGATATATATATATATATATATATATATATATATATATATATATATATATATATATATATATATATATATATATATATCAAATCCATATCTACCTATCAATAACATATATTATTTATCTCAATAAATTAAATAAAGTTATATAATTGCAAATACAATTTTATCCCTAAATTTTTTTCATCTATGTGGATGGTCTCTCTACCCTCCAACTTCAACTAATACCCTTGTCCTCACCTATATCCAATATATATAAAGTGAAAAAAAAACTTCCATCCATCCTTCCCACTTTAATACTGGGATCATTTGATTTCATGCCCATTTTAACCATGGTATTTCTCATATTTGAGGAGCAACATGTCTAACATATTTCATAGGCACATCTGGAACATATTTTTATAGGAATATTATGATTCTCTACTCATTCTACTACCTATAAAACCACCCACTACTAATTTCATCTTATCTAATCATATAGATCATGTTTTGATCTCACTAATGAAACCCCTAGTGATGACTCATATTCTCTTGACGCCTTGTCTCTCTATCATGCCTCACCCTAGAGGAAAATAAGGCTAGTGGTGTTTCCAAGTGTAGTTATTAAAATTATATCATAAATATTATGTAAGGGTGTAGATACACCAACCACATGTAGTGATATTTCACCTCTTTTAGGCTCTAATATTGTTCTATGGATGTCCATGATGGCCATATATCCATAATCCCATGATACAATTTCCATATCATTTACTCTCTACTAATGGTATCTAGTCTAGGATACCTAGTCACATGTATAGATTTTGGCATCTATGTGCACTATATAACTCAAGGAAGCTAATTGTATGTCCTATTTTTAATCCCTTATAGAGTGATACATAGGAAATATCTCATATATCTAGTTCAAAACTAATATGATGGATCCCATTGTCTATTGTCATGTACTCATAATACCATAAAATTTATCTATTATTTTCACCTATATGTTTGGTCCCACATTATACATTATTCCCTACTATAAATTATTTTGGCATATAAAAATAAAAAACATCAAGAATCCTCCATCCAAAATTTGAGACAAAACCTATCTAGTTATCAACCCAAAAATCACCTTCTAGATATCTAAAGCATGTGACACATATATATTGAAAACTTATATCATGAGTGATTGTTATTAATATTTATTAGAACTAATCACCCACTAAAATATCTCTCATCCACTCTTTTTAGTTTACCACATACCATGTGAGTGCCCATTATTTTTAGACCTAATATAGCATGAACGTCCTCCATAAAAATATTAACCTCCATTTTATTCCCATCCAACTCCTATACAAAGGTTTAGAACACCTCTTCAACTATTTTAGGAACATCACCAACATATTTTCAGCTAATGGTACCTAACAACACTCCATAATCCCTCTAAATCTTAGACTAATCAAAATCATTTAATAAGTTGGAAATCATACTAGGAAGCTAGGATGTATTTATAGTATACCATAGCTATGGATGTATCTACATAAAAAAAATTACAAACAAAAAAAAATATCATCAAAAGAAATCAACAAAAACATAAGTAAAGTTGAATATTTTACATAAAACCTAAAAAATAAACTAATTAAACATCTTGATTTATTATATCATACATGTGGTTAAAATCCTACTATATTTTCCACATTAATAAATTGTGTCAACCATATAATATTTTTCTTATTATATAAACCATATTAATTAATTGTATTATCCATATACTATTTTTCTTACTACATCAACCATAACTATTTTAACTATGTCTTCTATCTAACCAATAATTTATTGACTTGGTCATTAATTTTATTATATCAACACATTCTAGTCAATACATAATTGTATCATACATATTAAATTTGTATCCTATACCTATGTTAGAGCATTTTATTTACTTATATTTAATTATATCAATAATTTCATTTCAACTATATCAGCCTATAGTTTTCAACTTCATTGAATTTATTATGATTTACCACCCACATTTTTGTATCATCAAGTATTATAAAGTATTCTCATGGAAATTATTTCTTATTTATCCCATAATAAATGTTTTTTTTCATTTTTTGATAATATAGGATGTACTCATTTCTCACTTAATTTTTATCTTTGGTTTGACATTTTTGGGGGAGTTTTTTATTTTACATTTTTTTCCCTAGAACTTGTATTTTCTTATATATATCTTATATAACCCTCCCATCAATAGTTATATGTTTTACCTTAATAAAAATAAAAATAGGTTCCCCATGTATTCTATGGTGTCTATCTCTCCATCCAATAGCCACCATTTCTCTCCACATTAGAAATGGTTGGTAAAAACTCTAAACATATAAATTGTTTGATTGATTTTATCTTTATATTATTTATAGTCAAATTTTAAAAATTTCAACCTTTCAAAATTTATCCTTAAGATTTTAATTTTTTTATAATATCTTTGTTTTTATAGGTCCATTTGACAAACAAAAATAATTTATAGAATCAAGAAATTTCAAGGCATTTTATATTACTAATATAAGGGTTTCTTATAAATTTATTATTTTGTGTTATTTTTAGATCTATTTGATAAGTTTTAATATAAATTTTACACTTCGAATTTTATCATTTCAATACACCCAACCTACCAAAGTTTTATTTATGACACTCTCTCACCATATATCATTTATTTTTTAGGCATGCCTAAAAAATTTTAATATATAATTATCACCTTACATCATCATTTTCATGTGTCTTTCCTAACAAATTTGACTACATACCACACCTACATCATATAAATTTTATTTTCAATCTAGATAACATATATGCATTTATGTTCATTTGATTTCTCTAATTTTATAATCATTTATTTATATCCTTGATTTACCTATTTTTTATTTTTATTTTTATTTCCCAATGCACCATCTATCATTACACTACTATGACATGTAATCTTTGGGTGGGTCATATGTATAATTCTATATTTATAAATCACTAATAGTTTTTTTTACAGGGCTCATCAGTGCATATTTCTCCTCAAGTACACATCCTAAGGATTGGATCAAGATTAATTTATATTGGATCATGGTAATTTATGAGGTATTTTTGTCATATTATTTCCTATTATGTTTTTAATGATCACTAGCTTATGATCTAGTCATTCTAACCTTTTTCTGTACTCTTTTACCTTTACTATATCTCTTCTACCTAGTTTCAAGTTTTTTCCCAACCAACACAATCTGGATTAAGTTAGCATTGTTTATCCCCTATTTTTACAAATATATTAGCCATGTAAAACATATTTTATATTCCTAATTATGTCCCTTTCCAACTATACCATCCCTCTACCATTGGATAATCATATAGTACTATTTTAACTCAGCATGGATAATGTAGTACTATTTAATATTTAGATTATTATACTATATCAGTTCAAATTTAGTTTACCTTCATATTTATTAGGTCACTTTTAGTATTTGGATCCATTTATATGTGGCACCTATATTTCCTTTTTTATAATAAACATACCATTTTACTCTAATTTCATATGAAAACATGTTAAGTGAAGAAGAATAATTGGAGTATAGAATATTATTCTTGTGAAGTTATAGTGTTTCTCAAGGTCTTTCAAATTCAATATAATAAATTTGAATAAGAGAGGTTAAACTTAGTATTTAGAGTCTCCAATTAAGGATATATAGGTATTTATTATTTCCATTTTAGTATACCTACAACATCTCTCATAAAGTGACACGTGGCCAAGGGGAGATTGATGCAACAACAAGTAAACTCATGGAAAATATCTCTATCTCTAAAATATTTATTTTACATGGTTTACATGTGTATACTATAGTATTATGTTTTTTTATTCTTATCCGTGCTTATCTTAACTTATGTTATCTTTTCATTCTAATATATCCTTATTTAGATACCTATTTGTTACCATATAATGGAATATTGTTATCTTTATTTTACCTCTTTTACACCTTGGAAGTATGTTACCTTTATTCATTAGTTCCCTGCATAGGTTATCTAATTACTTCTTTCATACCCCTTTTACAAATTTATCTTTCTTTTGAGCTCTTCCCCACTTTATGGTGTAGCCAATTGCATGTATATTACATCTAGTGTGGTATTCTTCCTTTTCCCATATTAGAGGATATTTATATTTTTTATTAAATTAGAACAACACAGATGAACCATGTAGATTATTTGAATCAATTTATTGGACCTTATAGGGTCTTGTAAAACTCTCTTGTGAGTTTTATATAATATCATTAGAAAGTATATTTGGGAAGACATCACAAGAAAAATATATTCATTTATTTTGAGGAGATAAAATAATTCCCATCTATTGGTTACAACTTTTGAAATATATGTGACACATTGTACTAATACCTCAAATTTATCTTCTTTTAAATGTTGATTTTTTGAGTAATTAAAAATTATAGACACATAAATTTGTTATTTAATCTGTCTGCCTTCCACTCACATACAACTAATGATACAGTAATTTATCAAAAACTTATACCATATTATTGTTATCATAAGATAATTAGATATAAAAATAATAATTTTTTCACACTAAAAATAAAACATTCATAAGATTAAATTTCAATAAATGGTTAGAGTAACATAGATATATACTAACCATATTGATAATGAGGCAAAATTAATAGTTAATGTAGTGTCATAAAATACTAAACAACTTGTCCTATTAAACCTACAAAGGATATAGTTTACATGATTATCCATATATCCTCCTAACATACTACATGACTTAATATAATATCTATCCCTCTACCATTGGATATTTATATGAAAAATGCAAAATCCAAAAAATTGGATATCAATTCATATTATGAATGGAATCAATGATGAGGTCCATCTAATAAATATACTTTAGTTTATGAATAGGATAAAATATTTTAGTGACAACCATATTGTCTAATTAAAAAACATCTAATTATTTTGGAAATAAAAAATATTCCCTCCAACCCTCATATTTTTCATATCAAGTAAAACTTCATTCTCCAAGCATATTAAAAAATTCATAGGCTCATATAAATACTATAGATACATGACATATACATGGTCATGTTGACTTGATAGTGATGATGGATATGTTACAATGTGTGATCACTTCTCAAATTATTATATAGATACACAGGTTACTACTTATCCACAATAACTAACATTTTACACAATTGATCCAAGACCTATGAGTGATCATCCCATTGATGGGATCATTGGTTACTATGGACATAATTTAAATTCAAAAATAAAAAATAAAAATAAAATATTAAAAAATAAACAAATTAGGACCAACACATGACATGTGTTGCTAGTTTACATGACTTATTTATCTTTTGTATGGTATATTACATATACATATTATATATGCACATATTTTTTATAGTAGACATGATTGGATATAGGTAATATAATTTACATATGACAAGGACATATAGATGAGCGGTATTCCTACACCTAGGGGTTACCTTCCTACATTGGGGACATGCTTACACTAGGGTAATATCAATACACTATATAGGTTCTATATTTATACAACCATTACATTGATCATAATGAGATACTTAAAATAATTATCAATGAATTTATATTGTATATACATTTTAGAGTTATACCTTTAATGGATACTATATTATAAATAGGGTTCATTTTAAGAGGCCATGAAAGAAACCCCCTAGGTTTTTTTAGGTGAATTGGATTCACAAATTTTGTTGAATCTAAGTGTGTAGAGGAGGGGGGAAATAACCTTGTTTATTTCCTGTATAACTGCTTGATATCATCTGACTAGAGCCTGGGGTGACACTATATGCAGTACTATGCATTATGATGACATGCAATAGCATGTTGTTGGGTGAATACAATCTAGATTATTTTTATGGTCAAAATTATGATTCCAAGTGACATTATGCTATTGGGTAACATTATACTACTAGAAATAGATGACTTCACTCATATCTATTCACCATGGCACTGGGTGGAAACATAGTATTGGGTGGTTCTATGCCACCAAGAGAAATTATGTTGGTGGGAAATATTATGTCATTGGGTAACATTATACCATTGGGTGAGATTATGATATCAAGTGACATTATGCCATTAGGTGGTAGTATGGTACTAGGTGACACTAGTGACTATGTTGTCATGTGACAACATGATACCAGGTGACATTATACTATTATGTGACAACATGTTCTCAGGTGGTATTATAATAAAACTTAGCACTATACTACTACCAGACACCATATTACCTCTTGATAGAATATTGATGCCAAACATCATGTTATCATGCAACAACATAACACCACCTAGTAATATGTTATTATGCAACAACATGGTATCACCTAATAATATGCTATCACATGATATCATGATGTTTCCCACTACTATATTATCGCATGATAACATCCTTCCACCTAGTACTGTGTTTCTACTTAACATCATACTTTCTCACATAATTATGCTATCACCACCCATCATTATGTTATTGTCTATAAATATGTTACCATGCTATGAAATGTTTCCAAACAATAGTATGCTACCATGAACTATCATGCTATCAAGCATCTTAGTTTTATCAAGTGATAATATACCCCATCTATCATCGATCATGCTAACTAGTTTCTTTGGTTCCTCTCATGGATTATAAATACCCCCATAGTACCCTCATTTTTAGACTTTGCTCAAATGTTTTTCTCATCTTGAATTTTTTTTTCAAGCTTACCTACTAATACAAACTCTATAGTTAATTTTCAATGGATTCGATATACATAAAAAATAAAATAGGGATCCAAAACTTGATTTTCAATAACATTTTGTGTTTGGACTTCCTCTAGATGGTAGAGTAGCTAGAATCTTATGTTGACTAGATAGATCAATGTGAAATAAGAGGCTTGGTATAGATGCCTCAATATGACATGATGATCAATAATAACCTATTACGATCTATGGTTGCATACATTAATCATACTGAGAGTAATTTCTATGTTTGATTTAACAATAAAATTATATCCTTTGTCACCTCTGCATTGGATATCCATAATTTAATAGTAATTTCACATTGTAGTGCAAGCCTTATTAATGCCAAGGTTGTCTTATTTAACATTGACAAAAATGACTTGGAGTCGATCTACAAAGTGTCCATAGACCCAAATGGTAATTGTTAGATTTACTAATAAAATTAACATTTATTAAATATTCTTGAATAATTTATTATAATTAGTTTGATGTCCTGATTAAAATGCATGTTTTTTATTTTCATTATAGATAGTCAAAATTGAAGAGGAATCCCTATTGAAAAAATTGCTAATCTATTTCTCAAATCTATTGTGTATTTCTTCAAAGCCAAAATTATTTTGTAAAGAAGACCATAAAACATTCCATTCTATGTTGTTTACTAAATTATTCATTCTCTATCAGGTGTTGTGTGTTACTGGTGCATAGTTATATCTAGTAGGATTAGGGCTGAGTTGAATTTTGCATTCTCAAAGGACTCTTGCACCATTTCATCTTCCAACTATATTTTGGCCTTGTATTTTGAGGCCCTATATAATATATAGAATAATAAAATTCCTACTACCCTCCATAAAAAAATGAAGTATAATACTTTATCTATTGAGGAACAAGAGGCAAGTTTAGTTTTCCTAATAGTATCCTCTCTTGATTTATACATATGTCAAATTTTAACAATTTTTAGCCTATTTTTTGTTACAAGTAAGAGTTCATGCATATTCCACAAGAAAAAAGGTGGCATCCAAAGGTTAGAATTCTCTATAGGGCTCTAGTGATACCCAATCCATGGAGTCTTCATTTAATTCATTTCTAATTGCTAAATTCCCAAGAAGTGATTCTATTTCATTTTTACTTCCAAGTTCCCCCAAATTTCCTTTGTTTATTTCTTGTAGTATTTAATAATTTTTTTTATCATCTTGTTTTTTAATTTTTTTTTTGTAGTTGACTCTTAAATTATTGCCATTGAGGATTCTTCTTGAAAACATGATCAATGCTTCCCACCTTACAAATTTATTTTTGAATTGAAGTTTCTTATAATTGGGTAGTTTATTTACTAGATAATTTACTCATTTTGTAAGTGAAGCGACCAATGTCGCTCCTATAAGGATAATGAGACAAGAAGAGCCAACTCACACAAGGACAATAAGAGGGGAAGAGGTAACTCCGTCAAGGATAATCATAATATAAGATGAAATCACCCCAACATGTAATAACACATTTGATTTGAATTTGCATTAATTTTATGCTTTTGAATTTACTAGTTTTGAATATTTTTTTATTTTATAGTCCACCCAACATCTGTCAAGAGACTAAGAAGTATGACACCACCCCCACCACCCATCTAAAATTAGACAAGAGGAAAGAACATCTCCCTCCCTACATAGAGTACAGGAACCCTTGAAATTTTTGATTTACCAAATTTCTCTATTGATGGCCTTTCTAGTGCATAGGGTCTTATATGTTTACAACAAATTGATTTGGATGAAGAGTTTCTTAGGATTAAAAGTGGGGCCCCGAATATTTGTGAATTTAATCCACATGATTTTATTCAATTTTTTAATGTGTCTACAAAAGTGCCTTCTATGGCTACCTCTTCCCTAGCTACCCCACCCCATACTGATAATTTAAACATCTTTCATGATTCCATCACTAATTTCTCATTAAAAAATCTAGTTTCAAAAAATCTACTTGCTAATCTAAGGGAGGGTGTTATTGATGAATTTAATGAATTAAAATAATGGGAGATAAGGGAAAAAACACTTATCAAATAAATCAATTCCTATTATCACAACCACTCCCAAAGAGTTAAATTTTTTTTGCTTATTCAAAATGAACCCTCTATGATTGATGCTTTATTCCAACAAGCTCAATCTGGATTGATTTCTGTTAATAATGTTTACAATGATAGGGTTTTATGGATTATGATAAATAGGTTGGAAAATTTAAATGGAGAAGCCTAGGCCTATTTCAATAAATGGGCTAAAGATATAAACTCGTTACCATTGCACAAGCAGAGTAGGATAAAGCTGTGGTAAGTTTTCATTATCTATAACATGTATTTTAGATATTAAACTTTGTATGTGCTTGACACATATATTATTTTTTAATTATAGGAATAATATGAAAATTTAAATCAAGAAGCACATATTCTTAATATGCATTTAAAAAATGCTTGCAAAATTATTACCTCAACTATTGCATTAAAGGAATAGCTTGTTCTATTAAATAAACAAAACAACACTTTGAAGAAAAAATTAAAGAGCATGGGATGGATCCAAGAATTTTATTGAAGAAAAAAATAGATTTAGATCCAACTATTCTTTCAACAGGAAATTTTGTGAATGAGGATAGGGTAATTATTTCAAATATGAATTTTACTATAGACGATCTTTAGAAGGAAGGAGTGATATTGGAGGATACATAGGCAGGTCAAGACAACGGGATTTCCATAGAGGGAGAAGGAAAGTAGCAAGGGAGTGGAGAGTCTATTCAAAAAAATGTTAACTTGTTTTAAACAATTTTTAATGTTAAAAAAAACAGTTTATAATTTTTTAAATAGTTTATATCATGTTTGTTTGAAAAACACTTGTTTTATTAAATGATATTTTACAATTGTTCTAAATACTCTAGGTATATAATTTTAATATTTTAAATATTTAAAATGTATTATGTAGCATTGAATGCATGGTTATATTGTTTTAGTAGTTATAGTATTGAATGCATTGTTATACTATTATAGTATTTGTAGCATTGATTGCATTGTTATAATGTTCTAGTAGTTGTAGCATTGAATGCATTATTATATTGTTATACTATTCCTCTAGTTTTAGCATTGAATGCATTGTTATATTATTCTATTAGTTTTAGCATTGAATTCAATGTTATAGTCTTTTACTAGTTGTAGCATTGAATGCATTGCTATATTGTTTTAGTAGTTGTACCATGGAATACATTATTATAATGTTTTAGTAGTTATAGCATTGAATGCATTGCTATGATGTTCTAGTAGTTGTAACATTGAATGTATTTTTATATTAATATACTATTCAAGTAGTTGTATCATTGAATGCATTGATTGTGGTGGAATTTGGAAATATGTGATCCCCAACTATAGGAAAAATATTTCCTATATATTTGTGTAATGCTTCTAATGTAAATTTGCAATATAATAATATTTGTGTGATTAAAATATTTATCTATGTTTTGGTTCAACACTTATGCATGTATTAAATTTGTGTATATGCTCTCCAAATTACTATTATAGATCATTGAGATAATTAAAACAATAAATCTTAATAATTGGAGTTTTAATGGAAAGAGAATTGGTGTCCTATGGTGCATCATGCATGTCTACATATAAGACTTGTATGTTTAAATGAATACTATAATGAAATGATCTATACAATGTTAATTAGAATTATAATTTCTTCTTATTGAATGACATACATTAAAAAGATATAGAAGTATTATTTTAAATACACAAAATTGTAATAGGATAAATAAAGTGCTCAATTCCAGTGTATTGACTAATATTCATAATTGTAAGATGTAGGAAATAGATCATAGAATTTAATCTATTTGAAGATGAAATAATATGAAATATTTTAGAAAACAATAATTATTATACTTATCAAACTAATAGTTGGGCAGTTGAAATAATCCTCAAGAAACTTGCTCATCATAAGTGTGATTTTCATCTACCATGATAGTGTCGTATTCATTCTTGATATTCAGATCATTTGCATTGGTAGATGTATTACTCACACCTCTTCTTTCAACTAGATAACTCCATGTTTTCACTACTTTGTCAATAAGGAAAATTGTCCATAGAATAATGCAAAACATGTACTCTCAAGCAAGTCTATAGATTTTTATCCAATATATTTCTAAGTTTTGACTTCATGATGGATAACGCACTAAACACTTTCTCATCTTCTACAAAACCTAAAAACATTATTTGAACAAGTTCTTATAATCTAATGTATTACTAATACTTTTTTTCAAGATACTACTTGGATAATTTTTTTCCCATAGATGTGTAATGGCACCATTTTTTATTGGATCACTTAAACACTAAAATTGATCCATCATTATAATCCCAAACTAGGTTGAATAAGACATCAATAATTTTTTATTTAAAATACCATTAATCTAAACTCCATTTTCATCTATAGATTTATAGAAATGCATAATAATTGTTTCCATGTATTTTTGAAATAAACTACTAATCTATGCTTGACTATTAACACTGTTCCAAAAAATGGGATTCACAACTCCCATGCCATCCAACAACTCATCCCTTTGAAAAAAATCTCTAATCTCAATGGATAAACTTTATGAGATTTTGATTAATTTAATTTGTGTTTTTGATAAAATAACATCATATAGTATATGTGTCATAGGTACATTTTTAGGTTTAGCTCCCATAACTTTAATTATTCTAGAGCATGTGTGCATTGGGATCTCAATTTTGTTTATAATGACACAAAGATGATCATGTATATTGAATTTCAAATAACTCCCTGGATTCTGAAAGTCTATCAAAATTTGCTAGGTTCTAAAAATAGGTCTGTGAAAGCTTTCATTTGATGTGTATAATATATAAACATTGGCATACATGTTTTATCAAATGTATGAAGTCAATAATATAGATAGATCTCTCTTGGGAATGTTTCATTAAATAATTTATTTCCTTCAACATTGGTAAAATACTGCATAATGTGAGTAAAGTTTCAAGATCTATTAAATAAGATAACAAATCTTTTACTTTTTCAACTTCCTTATGATATTTATACATAAAACCTGTCAAAGATGGATATTCCTAAAAAAAATTACGTGCAAGTTCATACATGGAAATCCATCTAGTTTCAACATCTTTTATTAGTTTTTTTTCCATCTATCAACCCAATTGTAAATTTTAGAACTCCATAAATATTTTTGGGCTACTTGACATATAAGCATGTAAGTCATGAATAAACTCTTCCACTTTTGTATGCAAGATTAATCCTATGTGCCATGTAATGAATTAGAATCATAAATTGAGAAAATGTTATTTGAAGGTGAACACAAATACTGCTTCTATGCCCCAACATCACTAATGCACCATTAGTGCCAATACAAACCAGCTTCATAGCTATGGAAAAATCATCCATTCCATCTTTCTCTCACTCTTAAATTAGATACAATCAATTTATTAAGGTTTTTTACATTGAAATTTTCTACCATTTTATGGATAGCTAAAAGATGAGATTGCCTTCAATAGTTTTTAGAAGTATACACATGCATGCAAACCCATGTTGTGTTGTCAACTACAGTGACCTCATCAATGGATAGAGAGATAAATAGTAATCTCTTAACACTTCCTTTCAAATCTTCCTTCTCAACAATGGTTAGACATTTTTCCATTTCCCAATCATTATTATCCAACCAATGTGATTGTGGAATATCGAAAAACCCATTATGTTGAAAAAAAAATTTGTAATCAACAAAATTAGAAATGGGTCTACCCTTTTTTAAAATGTGGAAAATATTAGATAATTATACATATCTTTCCTTACGATTAGACTACATAACTTTTCTAAATTGTGATTTTAATGTTCCCCATTTCTCAACAAGATGTTTTTGTCATTTATAATCATTTTCATATTCACGTGCATATCTTACATGAAATCATTCTTCTCCATTTTTCCATCTATGTGCTCTTATTATCTATCCTTCTATGTACTTTACACACACACACACACACACACACACACACACACACACATTTTTCCCACAATATTTCTCATTGGTGTCTACTTTAAGTTACATTTTTGTGTTATTTTCTAGGTTTCCAACTATAAATTGTACATTTGCATTTAATTGGAGACTAATTACCATTTTCTAGTTCTACAAGTTCTATAAATGGATATTTTACAACCTAGTCAACTTGAAAAGACCTTCCTATTGTCCATGTACTTTTATTCCTCCATCAACTTTATTGAGTGGAATTTTCAACAAATTTTGGTGTCTAAAAAGAAATACAATTCTATTATGAAGTGCCTAGATAAGTGTCTTCTATTGAAGTGCCCATAGGAGTGTCTTCTATGGGTGGAATGTCAATAAAATATTTGGGTGGTGAGAAGTTATTGGGATTAATTATTTATAATGAAATAGTGACATTATCCATATTGATTTCTACATTGAAATGGTTTTGAAATTATTCTACAATAAAAAAAATAACTGATATTTTATTAAAAAGTTTTAGAATTACTTGTATTTACAGTGCATGTTGTTTGTGCACTCCTCTTTCCTATATTTTTAAAATAAGACATGATGTTAGATTTTTATAGTATTTATTGTGGTGATTTACCCTTGTTGTTACCTCCTAACACCATAGTATTTTTTTGGGTAGTTTAGAGCTATTGGGTTCCTATCTACTTCTTGGCATCAAACCATTATCATGTAACATAGTGATACCATGTGGAAATTTATTCTCATATGACATAGTGGTATGGGGTGCTAGGTTACCATTGCATGACACATTATTATTAGGAACTAGGTTGTAGGCATGTAACATGTTGCTACTAGGCATTAGTTTACTATTGCATGACACATTACTACCAATCATCTAGTTACCATCACATAACATAGTGCCTCCAAACTTCTAGTTATTATCACATGACACATTGCTACCACACACCTGGTTGCCATCACATGACATAGTGTTACTAAAAGCCATGTTGTGGTCATGTGACATAGTGCCACTGGGTATATAGTTATCAACACATGGCATAGTTTTGTTGGTTATTCGATTGGCATCATGAGACATAATGCTATGGGGCATCAGGCTACCACTAGTTGGTGTTTTATTATTGATTAGTTCAATTACTATTGATATTAATTATGCTATGCAGTCTATCCTAAAGTCTCAAGATCTTTATAATGAGGTGAAGAAAGATAATTTAGTGGTAAGTTTGTGACCTCTGAGAATATATGTACTATATATATATATATATATATATATATATATATATATATAAATATATATATATATATAAATATATATATATATATAAATATATATATATATATATATATATATTTAAAATTTCATAGATAACCTGATAATTATTATAAATCATTGGTGATCTAACCCCTAAAAAATGACATCCCAAAATTTTAGGTGAATGGGTCCTATGCTACACTGAGAATAATCACCAAATTTGAATTCCCCAAACTAAAATATTCATGAATTAAAAAATATTATCCACTAAAATTTACCCTGATTATGAATAATGATGACATGAATTGATTGTGTAGATTGTCTTTTCTTTTTCTATGCATGTTTATGTTGTTACAAGTTCTATATATGAGCATTAATTTTTGATACATAGTGAGATACCTCATTATGTATTACATTTTGTGATCATTGATATGCATTAAATTACATGACATTATGTGACCATTTTTTTCTACATTATGTGCCTCCATGGGTGACTATTTAAAACTATTACATTATGTGAGTATTCATGTGTAGCATTGAGTGCTACATTGAGTGATTATATGAGTACATTGATTATGTTTTATCAATTCATGTGTAATTTGTGTTAAGTATCTTCTGGTCTATCTCATGGCCATGTTTTTTATGTAAATTTTGTTTCATGTTTTGTCTCGAGTGATTGTGTGTGTCAAGATCATGACATTATGTGCATATGTGTGGATACATCTATGACTAATTATTTAGTTTGTGGTTTTGTGATTAACATCATGATTTATTTAACCTTTGTTAAATGTCATGATTCATATCATTCATCTTTTGTGTGGCTTACTAATAAGTGTGTATACATGTGATGATCATTATTTTGATGATTATCTTGACATGATACTTGTATTCATTATGATACATGTTGTATCTATGCATGAATGATATAATATTTATATGATGACATAATATAATTTTATTAGAACACATTAGTTTAATTTTGGAATAATTTTATATATAACATGATGTGTATAAATCTTTTATTTTTAGATCATTGATTAGTAGACTACATCACTCACCTCAAAGTGGGGGCATACTAGTGGGTTTATCGTAGAGATTCAGGACTTCACAAATAAATAATTAAGATATTAGGTTAGATTATTTGAGTCATATGACATAGATCTATATAGTTTATGGTTCAAGTTGGAACAAATTATGATACATATTGGGACAAATTGATAAATGATCACATATGCAATGCATATATGAGACATTATAAAAAACTTGGTGATATATTCTATAATGTAATTATCATATTATGTGGATGATATTGAGCATAATTATAATAATTTATGAGATATATTATTTTATTGGGTTATATTATTAGATTGGATAGAGTGTTAAACACATTTATAACATTCTATATCACATTAGTATATATGGATCATATTAAGAGGCATGAAAATTATTCTTACATATACCTATTGTTTTTTTAATTATGGAAAAGGAGGTAAAAATGTAACACTTTAAATACATAATTACTATATAATTATGATTTATATTTTTTAGATTTACATATGAGACTAGTATGGGGATCCACCCTTTGGCATGTGAACCTAGTATAATTTACAATAAAACAACTTTGATCATATTTTGAGTAGTATGGTTGAAGTTTATATGTATCTCATATACTAATCACTTCTTATTATCTAATTAGGTTTAATTAATATTATTAAAAACTCATGGATTCAAAAAAATGGCATTTTCTTAGAGCATAACCACCTCATTCTTCATTGAATTCATGAGGGGTATCTTGGTTTGCATACTCACAGGTGTATGCATTCCTTTCATTTAAATTTTAAAATATTTTAATTATCTATATTGGTTAATATTTTTAATATGAATATACATTGATTTATATATGTTTCATTATAGGTTTTTCATGGAAAAAATTAGATACTCAAGGCATACCTAAAGATACCAAATGTAGTTATAATCATATAATAAATATCTTAGTTTATCTTGTAAATTATAAGTTTACATACTGTACTAAAATGCGATATTTTTTTGACACATAAAATTGCTATTAAATAGTTGAAAATGCTAATTTTAACAAATATTTAATATACATGACTTGTGTGTACACAATTGACTCTTGCTCATATTATCTCATAACCATCTATCTATCTTTGGGATTCACCTTTTCAATTTTACATCATTCACATATATAATCTCCTGAGTACCTGCTTAACTATTTAATTATCCTAAGTAGACTATAACTATTCTCTATATCATTTTCTTCTCTGTCCTAGACAATTCTAGCAATAGTCAAATGATACTAATTATGTGTAGTGTCGAACTTCTTTGAAAGTATACTAGGTTATCCAAATTGATTATTTTTAAATTAAAACCCTTCCCTTTGGGTTTTATAACATGTTATACATTTTGGTTATGGGGGGAAATTACCCAAATATTTAGCTATATATACACATCAGGCCTAAAACTAATCATGTTTAACATGTAACTAGACTAAAAAATTTAAGAGTATTTTCTTTACATATTTGAGGCACTACCCTAAAGCATAAAAATTGTAAAATCCCTAAAATTAAGAATCAATAATCCAAATCTAAACACCCAAATCAAGGTCAAATTTATAATCTGTCAAGTGTTAAAATACAAATAAGTTACATATATATTAGTCGATTATTATGGAGCACATATCCACATAGGTGGGATAACTATGTGCAATTTGATTCCTCTTAAAATTATTTTCACATAAGAAACACTCAAACATTAATTTTAGTGTTTATGGGACTATCCAACCTATCCCTCTAACCCTTTTTATATGCCAATCAAAGTGCTTAAAGTGGAGCTAAGGTTTAAAGTTGAAGGCAGGAAAATATGAATTTATGCACAAGACCAAACATTTTAAATTGTATAGGAATCATATTGATAGGGAATATCAATGATTTATGGTATATAAAATCACAAAAACATAGAGTAAATTTACATATAAAATAATACATATAGGTAGACACAAGTTTCAGAGTATATAGGATCCATCTAGGCATATTTTTAAAATTAGTCCTTTGCTCCCAATAACCATTGATCCATTCTAGGTCATTTCTTATGACTATACATTGAAAATAATAATACATAACATAAAAAAAATAAGTACCCTACCCTCTTATTCAATATATATAAATAACAAGTGCAAATAATGAGTTTCAATGTACTTTTCACATTTAAGTCTGCATGATTTAAACATATATTATATAATCTGATTTATTCAAAGTTTTATCTTTATCAAATTACTAAATCCAAAATAATTTAAAATAAAAATAATATATTATTTTTGAGTGTGGTGGTTCTCTTCACCATCAAATATTTATGTAAAAAAGGAAAACCATATCACAAAGTCAATGTGGTGGACCAAAATCACCATCTTTAGTTTGAAGTGTGGGACTATTAGCCTATAAATTCATGTCCAAGTAATAAATGATTTGGATGGAGAGATATTCATTTATAACTTCATGAAATGATAACATTGAGTAGGAATTATAAAATTGTTTCCTTTTATCCTTTACATCTTAGGAAAACTATCCTTTTCCCAAGAAAACTATCTCAACAAATTAGTTATAATATTTTTTTTGTTGTTATTAATCCACCCTTTTATATAGGGAATGATTAAATCTGGGGAAACACTCCAAGTTTGTCATAGGTAATATTTCAACCTAAGAGGACATTTTACTCGTAGATAAATTAGATTTATATGAATATGAAGGATATTTTAGGAACATGTCACATCTCAAATTTAAGATTAACCTATTATATATATATATATATATATATATGATTTTAAGTTAAAAAATTTGTAACTTGTTAATTCATATGGTAATTTGGACTTGATTAACTATGCGGTGAATCATAAAATCTTGATTGTGATTCTAGCTCATGATTAAACCATTGAAATTTATATCATTTTTAAATTATGAGTACTTAATAACACTTTGGAATGCTTGAATTGATGATATTATTATATATTTATGTTGATAAAATATTATTCATTTTATTCAACATTGTTAAAAATATGAATGATGTTTTATTTTCAATTATTGGATTATAAAATAAATGTATATCACTAATATTTTTAGTGTTGGTTTTACTAGGAACAACACCCATGAATTAGTCTGAGTAATGGGAATGGAAAAATATGGTGAAAACAAGACAACATAAGTAAAATAAATATTAGTTTCGCAAATATTATGTGTTTTTTGCATTAATATTATTATTTTTTATTATTTTCTAAGTATGTAATTTTACTGTTATTGTATGGGATAGTTGTAAATATAACATTCTATGTTTCCTTGATTATATCTTCTCAACATGATTATAAAAGAGTTTCAATGATAATATAATTTAAGTTAATTAATCATTATATAAATATAGTTAAATAACAAATCTATGCTATATAACCATGTTTAAATGTAGGTGCATTATATTATTTTCATGATTCCACAACTAACTATATTTATATGTCTATAAAATGACAATAGGATTTTAATAAACCCATGGATTTAATAAATTGTCATTATTAAAACAAAAATATACAAATTAAATTAAAAATGAAAAAGGAAAAATAAAATAAGGGAAACAAAATAAATATAAATTTAGGTTCAGACAAGTGTCTTTATTGAGAGTAAATAAGAGGTGGGTGAACTTATTAGAGAGATAAGTCATTCATTTTTTAAAAATACTTTTATAGAACTTTTGATAAGAAATAAATGGATAAAATCAAATAATAAAGAAGAGAAGAAAAAATTGTGGGGAAAAGGAATTCAAGGTCAAGACATGCAAATGGTATTTATATCTTACGTGTCTTTTTTGTAAATAAAAAATCCAAGTTTCTTAAAACATTTCCCTAGTATCTTCTCAATACCCATTCACCCTTATTTGTTTTGTTTAACATGCATGATAATAGTTAAAAATATGGGGTTTCTTTGACATTTTGCATGAAAACCAAGAGTAGGGTTTTAATGTTAAAACTTTTAACTTTATTGAAAATTTTATAGGTGGAAATGCAATGAAAATAAAAGTAAATTGGATCATTTTTTCATGTGATTTTTTATTTGTTATAAAACATTATTTTAGGCATGAAAACAATTCACTTTATGTATAAATTTTTTTGTAGAAAATGATATTTTGAATTTTATTTCAAAAAAAAATTATATTATACAACTTATGCTAGAAATATTTTTATTTATGCCCTATATAATTTGTATGATCTCATGTCCATATGGGACTTACCCAAGTGGGGATGATAACCCTAATTGTTTTTTAAGAAATATGACATGGGGTGATTTCAAATTTTGGTAAGGATAAAGTAGATTTATCAAAAAAAAATTAGATAAGGGTAAAAATGGCTTTTAAGGACCTAAAACCATTATAAATCCACCTAAAACAACAATAACCCTTGAGTCAAGCCTAAGACCACATGAGAGCCCTATAATTACCCATCAAGAAACATCTTAAATCCATCAAAGATTCTGCAAGATCCCTAGCAGGAAACCAAAAAAGACAAAAGCCTAAGCTAAACAAAACCATCAAAAAAAGACTCACAAGACACTAACAATGATGAAAAGAGCTAGTGGGTCCATCGATAGGTCCCAATAAACAATGGGGATTAATATTTAGCTTCTTCCATTACCTTTATTTAAAGGAGGGAGGAATCCCATCTAGTGATGCCCAAATTTTGAAATTTCTTGACACACCCAAGTTTGCCAAAAAGTTTGTGAACCCATTTCTCTCCTTATAGGGATTTTGGATTTGAATAGACTACACCTTTGATATAAGGATATTGGAATCCTTAATTTCATTATAAATGGTACAAAAAGGTGGGGACTTCCCTAATATGTAGTTAATAATATTTAAAGAGCCTCCCTCCATGACTAAATTTTAAATCATTTTTTCAATTGCCAGCCTAATTTCCCATAAGGTAGCTTTGGCTGTAGCCACATGGTTATTATGAAATCCCATTTCTCCTAAAAAAAATGAAACCAAGGATCCATTTTTGTCTCTAATAATATGACCACCTATGATAATCCTTGGGTTCCCCTTTTTAGCCCCATCAAAGTTGAGCTTTAACCAACCCTCTAGAGGCAAAAACCACTTAACAATACTTTTGCCAATATTGATAATGTATTTTACTTGAGGTTTAGGAACCCTTAGCTTCCATAAAGATATGGTAATCATGATACCCTCATCAAAATCTATAGGATTATTGGGAAATAATGCTTTCCAATTATCCTTTATGTCCCCCATGATTCTTGATTTGGTTGACTTCAAGTTGCCATATGTGTCCTTTTAGATTTATCATATTAAATTTTAAAGTAATTATGGAAATTTTTTTAAAATGAAAATGATGATTTTATACTATTTTGATACCTACCTTAGATGTTCCTATGTGTAAATTTGTTTATTTTATTTATGAATGAAATCATTTTTCTTATTTTGTCAATGCCTAAAATATATAATAAAATGTTATTCATTTTTTATTTGTTATGTGGAGTTCATTTGATAAGTAAAAAATTAAAAATATTCCTTTTTTATTTTACCTGAGAGAGATAAAATTATATTTTAAAATGATTAAATAACCAATTTTAAATTGAGACAAGCCATGTTGGACTATAGGAAAAGTAGATAGATTTAGATAAGAAAATTAATTGTAACAACTTTTAGATGAATAACTTTCCCTAGAATAATGGTTCACATTATTTAATAGTCAAAATATTTTTTAAAAAAATTATACAAATTATATGGACTTTAAAATTTAGTTGTAGTTGAAAATGATCCTTTAATGGAAAGGATGGATACTTAAATAAATAGTTTAATAAGACCAGTAAAAATTACAATTAGTCTCATTTATGTTCATTTATTTAAATATTATTTATTTTTTAAGTTAATTATTTAATTAATGGATTTAATTATTATTTTATAGATAAATACATTTATAAATATTTTTAAAAATTCACAAAATGATTTTCATAATATTGTTAGCAAAAAAATTGAAAACTAGGACAGCAAAACATAAAAGACCAAAATAAGTAAAATGACTTGCTAGTGAAAACATGTTAGTCGAATGTAGTTCAAAAATAGTGCATTTGGTATGGTTTATTTTAATACCTATAACACTTTAATAATAATTAATCTAGATCTAGTAACCTAAGGTAATTGACATGGCCATGAGACTTATCATCTTTCACATCTGTGAAGGACTAAGTAAAATCATCATGGGTGTAGACTAAGTTGATAAATCATATCCAATAGGAACATCATACTTATTTATGAAAAAAAAAAATGAGTAATATGAACTAAATTAATTGATATTCATACTTGATTCCAAGTGACTAGTAAGCATTCATGAATAGTTATCACACTAAAGAGTAAGACTCTAAGAGGACTAAGTCATGAAATAGTGCTTTGTGCCTATATTGAGATTATAATGTTTATAAATTAGTTTAAAGGTTTGTTGGGATACATATAATTATTTATAATATTTTTATAATATGGGACTAATTGGTGATATTATTGAATGTTAATAAATTTAGTAAGTCGGTGATCAATAGTTACACATTAGTGTTATAAAACTAGAGAATCGACCTAGATCAAGTGTATGACAATACAACATGTGACCAATTAATTGCATGGGATGGTTATGTAGTCATCATGATAAAGGTAAACATGTGAACCTTATGGATGTGGTCCCTTAGATCGAGGCATATCACTATGTCATTATACTTGTGAGTCTTATTTTGATATGGAGGCTCGATATTACTATATTTGGAAAGTACATTTATGACAAAAATTAATTTTCCATAATGTTAATGAAAACATGTTAATATTTTTGGAGAATAAGAATCACTATTTCATTTACTTTTTTCACTATTAATAAATAAATTCAAAGGGTAAATTCATGATCATAACCTATCTTCCATTGTTAATTATTGTTTTATATATATTAAGTTTACCGTTGTTAAGGTTTAAGAAAACCATATGATGCATATGCATAAGCTAGTACTTGTGTGATTAAATAAATTTTGTTACATATCATTATGATTGACCTTAATATAAAATTAACACTTATATTTAAGAGTAAATAATTCATTAACATGATGAGTAATGTCTTGATAATAAACAAGGTTTAATTATGTGATTAAAGTGATGTTTTTACATAACATTATGCTTTGAACTTAATATGAAACTAACGTGTATATTTAAGAATAAATAATTCCTTACCATTATTAGTAATTCATTTATTGTAAACAAAATTTTATTGAATGAAATGTAAATAACACACACATCTATATCGTAATTCATAAAAATAATCCAAAGCATGGTCCTTAAAAATTGTATGAAAAAACCTAGTCATCAATATATCATCATGTACAAGACCAAACCCTAATCAATAGGAGGAAATCATATGATGTTAAGGATAAAAAAAATTTTAATATATTTTAAATTTAAAAACTATAAAACTTGTAGGCAAGGCATACTAGGACCTAATGAGATAGTGGGTTGTGTAATATATCATGAGAAATGACCACATGGCTAGGTATTTGAGATCTTTTGGAAAGTTATTTAATTTTCACTAGCATATCTTGAAAGGATTGTTGAATAAATTCATCCTTAGATGTAGTAGTATGTTAATGATACAAAACATGAGTAACATATGTATAAATATATGCTCCGTGCATTTGAAAAATCCTAAGGCTAATAGATGTAACATTAAGAGTAGGTTGAGATGATTTAGTAACAATAGAAGGAATAAGAGAAGTATTAGTATTAGAAGGAATAGATAGATCAAATGAGTATAATTACTAAGTGGTGTAGACACCTAAAACTGGCCATCGATAACCTCTAATCATGCTTTTAGCCAATTTCCACCGAAAATGCATAATTTGGCCTAAAAACACTAAAACATGCTAAATGATGTGAAACTACTGTATTCAAGTGCATATTTTGGCCAGTGTATCCCTAAATGGAGTAATATAATTTATGGGATAGCTAACTTTGATCAGATCATTTTGAGTTAAAATGCCAATTTTGCACCTGCATGTTATGGATTGCTCTTTCCTATCAAATCTCTACACAAGATGTGTGCCTTTGTTATTTATTGTTGGTCACATCCTAAATGGGAATATGGTTATAATTCATCCAAAAACACCTTCTAATTCCAATCCAGTGAAATTTTAGACCAATAACAAGGCATTCTGATTAATTTGGGTAATTTGTGCACAATGTGCTTAATCATGCTTAAGAGCTAATTAACCCAAATCAAGGCCTAATTAATAATTCAATGGAAACTTGTTGAATATTTTGTTTTAGAAATTAGTACTGAATATCTACATCATTAAGTGACCTCATTTCTTAGAAAGACATCCCTAGGCCATAACTGCCACAAATATCAAGATTCATGCCCTCTATGCCTCATCAATGCCTTCTATGATGCCCTCCATGCCTCTTAATTTCCCTTTCTTCCAATGTCATGATGAGGATAATTACAAACTTAATTCCAAAAATTGAATTAATCCTCAACCACACATCTCAATCTTTAGATGGATGGTTGAGGTTGATTCTAATCATTCTCAAAAATCTATAAATAAGAGGCCTTAAAACATCATTTCTAAGCTTTTTTGATGCAAAGTTATAATGCCAAATTGGTTCCAAAAGCTTCAAGAAACTAGTGTTACCATGCTAAATTAATTCCAAGCCAAGCCAAGCTATAAGCCAAAGGTGCCAAGAAGAGATGGAGGTAGCCAAGCTTCCCTTGACAAGGACTTCATGAGCACAAACCAAGCAAGCCACTACTATAAAGGCATTTGGAGCATCCAAGGAAGGTGAAGGAATTCTTGTGTTTGATTCCTTACTTTTTAGTTGTGTTTATCATTTGATTTTGTTAACTAAGCTCTCCCTAGTGTCTAGGCCTAGAGATGTTATGCTATTAATGTTTTTATTTCATTTTGTTTTCATTTTGGAACTAACACCATACTAACCATAGTCTCTTGAATCAAATTCCTAGATGACATAATGGCACGTATGGTGGGACCAGATGTATCCTACACATGAAAGAGACCATTTTACAACTCTAAAATATTTATTATAGCCTTTAAAACCCTTTAAAATTTATTTTCTAACTTTATTTTTCTATTTTTGGTTTCCACAATTTTTACATAGTAACTGATGTTGATAGAAATATCAACATTAATTACCTACTTAATTGATGTTGGTTAGTAAAACTGACATTGGCTAGATCTCGGTTAGTCATAACTAATATTGGTGGTATTAAACAATGTTGATCACTGTGTTTTTAAAGAAAAAACACATATCCGAGAGATACTTTTCCAAAGATTGTTATTTCAAACTCAAAAGAGCTTCAAAGCTAAAGGACATGCTAAAATTTTTGCTATAGGACCAAGTTTAAAATTTTCTCAAAACATGTTTAAATCACCTTTTCATGCTTTAAAAAAATTATTAGGAACCTTGTTTTGGGTGTTTAACAAATAATTTAGATGTTTTTGGTGAATGTTTTCAAAGTCTGCAACTAAGACCAAGGGGTCAAATGAACACCACCAAACTTTTCATTTGGGTAGAAAATTGAACACACTTGTCAATTTTTGTTTGCAATAGTTTTTTAGTTAGATTTTGTTTGGAAAAAAGAGGAATGTTACATGTATGCTCTACCATTTGTCCCCTATAAGGAACCCTTGAAATTAAAAGTGCAACTCCTATTGAAAAGTAGTCTAGTCCAAGGCTTAGAAAGAAAGTCATCTAAAACAATCCCCAAAAACTTGTCAAAGTTTGGGTGACCTTGAAAATGACTCTAAATTCTTTCTACTTTCATGTTTTCTTTATTTTTATGCATCTTGGCTTATGAGGGGGACTTCATCACCTCCCATAATTTCTTTAGGGAAGCTTTGACTTAGGGTTTCACCTCCCAATATTGACTTCATTTGGCTCCTTTAAAGTTGCACACAAGATGTAGTGGCACTTTGGACATCGCACTACACTAAGTGAACATCAAGATGTAGTGGTTAAAAAAAGGACTAGACCTTTTTTCAATAAGCCAAGTGATACAGACCCAAAATCCATGCTCTTCTTTTGCATTTTTTGGCATGAAATTCATTATGCAATTGATTCCCCTAGATTGTTTTGAAACTTGTTAGATTTTAGACAAATCCCCACTTACCACAGAAGTATTTTTGGTGAAAGGTATGCCTCAAGGTCCATGTCATAATACTGTCATTTGAGAGAAGGGGGGGGTGTAAAAACCCTACTATATAATGTTCATTTACTTTTGGATGAACACTTAAAATCCTCTCAAATGACGTATATTCATGGATTCTAATAATACCAAACAACCTTGCCAATTTAAGATCTAAGAATGGTTTAATTAGTTGGTCTTATCCTAAATTAAAGTATTGTTTAGAGTCAAAACTTGGTGTAAAAAAATAAATCCAAAACCAAACACATAGTCCAAATTTTCCTTTGAAAAAAAAGGCATTATGCTTCCCATGTGAGATCATCCATTTGCCTTGTTCAAACTTCATAAAAAAAAGCTTAAGAGTCATATCATCCACTTTGGAGAAGTTATGCTACCCAGTTGGGTTTAGACCTTTACTAAAGTTGTTTAAGTCCTTCACTTATAATTTAAATTAAAAATTACACCTTTACAACTTTATAGGGTTGATGTGTTATGTGGGTTTGTAATTTGCACTAAACTTGAGGGAACTTAGGTTTAATTTCCAATTTAGGTTGAAGGCCATTTAAGACTCATAATCATTATAATCATTTGATAGACTTAAGCCATTTTATGCTAAACACTTTCACTTTAAGTCTATACACCACAACAATTCGAGTCAAGAAAGGTATTGTTACACTTCCAAATTTGTAGGAAAACATCTTTGCCTTAGAAAGTTTTTGAAGCAAACCTTTTTATCACACCTTTTTAGGTAGTATAGTGTCATTACACTACCCAAAACATTTTGAATATTATTTCATAGGCCTTCTTGCATAGAGTTTCAAATTTGTTCCTACATTTTTAGACCAATCCAAGTGTACTTTTTGTGATCTTTTGTCTAAAATAGTTATACTAATCACCTTTGTCTAGCTTGTTTGTCAACAGAACCAAGTTTTATACCATTTTTTTGGTGAGAAAATAAACCATGGTTAAAGTGCCTTTTGTTTCATACCTTATACTTAGTTGACCAAGTTCATGTGCAAGAATCAAATGCCTAGTGTTTTTAAGAAGTGTTTCTAGTCTGTTAGATTAAAACTTTCATCTATTTTCAAATTATAGCTTTTCACACCATTTGGCCAAGAGTCTTATCACATGCCTTGTTTGAGCCTAGATTTTGATTTCGCATTTGGCCAAAAGACCTAACAAATTTTAAATTCTTAGATTAGACTAATTTGAAACACTTTGACCTTAAATTTTAGTATTTTGATTTTTTGGTCCATTTACTTGCTTACCTTTATGTGAATAGTGAAATGTTAGATAATTTATGCTAGCTTATTTCCTCACAAATATTTACATAAACCTTTTGATCCTTTTGACAAATCTAGACAAAGTTAGAGCATCATCTGTTTTAGACATTGTCCTTTTTGGAGTTTGTATAACTCTTTGACCTTTTATCATAAAGCATTGACTATGGATCCCAACATGTATTCCTAAATTTGAAGTGGACTCATGTACAATCTAGGGATTAGTGATGTAGTTGAATAAGAAGAAATGGTGCAAGACCCCTATGTGGATAACATTTATTATGAGATGAATTCTTATCCCTCTTATAATACTCAATCAGGGGCACAAATCCAAGATCCATTAACTAACTATCTAGTTAACACACCACCTTACATAGAATAGGACCAAGAACAAACCATGCAACACTTAGCTACAATACCTATAGTGGATGAGCCAGTACGTCAATAGTCATATTCTACTAATATAGCTTCCATGTATGATCCATTTTTATTTGAGCAACATTTTTTAGAGAACAAATATGAGATTTTAGTTAGAGCCATAGAGGTAGGGGCTAAGTTTCCAGCAAACTTCCCCCATGAAAATTTACCAAGTCTAGTAAGAGTGCCCCACAATATCATTTATGATCAACAAGCTTCTTCTAGAAATCCTATGGCTCTAGTCCAAACAACGTACCAAGATCTTAATATATCTTATCAAAGTAAAAACATCATGGAAGAGCACTTTAACCAAATACAGACATTATATCAAACATATCTAAATCTAACACATGATTTCAATTAGATACACATGGTAAGTAAGCCTCTCATTGACCTAGTTCCTTCAACAGGAGTGATGATAAAGTTAAATGGACAAAAGAATCCAAATTCTAATCCATTTGTATAAACTACTTCAATAGATAACCTGATGCATGAGCTCATTATTGAAGAAGTGTCTTTATCCTCTACACTAAATAGTGAGATAAATGCAGTAGATAATGTGTAAACAATGTCCAATCATAATTAAAGTGGTACTAATATGCAAACAACTAGCCAACAACATGTTCTTGTAGTTTATCCTATGAATAGGTCATCATACCATGGAATAGGCGTTTCTGCACCCCAACCTCAACCAAATACTTCCTCAAGTGTACAACCTATGGGGTTAGGTAATTAGAGAATGTCCAATGTCACACCTCAATAATAGAATGTGATGAATCCTACTCCCCATCAATAGGTAGCAAGTAGTATTCCACAACAGCAGACATAGTCTAGTGTATCAATGAAACAAAGGATGAATACATTTTCACCTCAATCATGGGCAACAACTATTCCACACCACCAAGTAATGATGAACATACCTTTTCAGTCATATACTAATATGCTAGTCCAAAACCAAGTAATGACTAGTCAATAACATGTAAATATTGGTCAATGACAGATGTCAAATCTACAAACTACTTTCACTTCCTCATAGGGATTCATGTAACAAAGATGTCCTCATGTTTTTGAGGTACCTACTAGACAACCACTAGTTCAAAATGTGCCATAAATCTAAAGACATGGTCTTGGTCCACAAGTTCCCACTCAACAACAAAGTTTTATTAGTCAGTAGCATGTCCCTTTTCAACCATAGTAGGAATAGTATAATTATATCCCTCCATACCAACCACAAAATCCCCTAGGTCAAACCTTTATCACCAACCCAAACTATAATATCATGCAGCCAAATGTGCAATTTCAAGTACATCCCAATCCACGTATGTGTATTCCTGGACCATTCCCCAACCCAACCAATGTACCCCAATAGGTATCTCCATCATAACTTATTTGTGTTCCACTTGTGACTTCCCAACCATCTATCCAAACCAAAATTTTCCATCAAACCAATATTCCATCCATTTTCCTATCCCAAGAATTGCAATAGGTGAAGGATGTAATTACTACCATTCAGGCTAGGAAGTAGACCAAAAGGTTAAAATTGGATGATGTATGTTCCCATCCATTGAACATGGAGTATTTTTAGATACCATTTCCTCCAGGATATGAACCACCAAAATTTGATAAATACAAAAAGAAAGGTGAATCCTAAGGCTCATTTGATTGAATTCTTTGTCATATGTCAACCAATGGCATATAGTGACATATACCTTTTGTTTTTGTTTCCAAGGAGCTTGGTTGGACAAGTCATGGAGTGGTTTTTAAATTTGGCCAAAAACTCAATGGTATATTTTGATGATCTTTCTAATAAGTTTGTGTAAAACTTTTCCTATAATCTCAAACATGACATTTCATTAATGGACCTGACACAAGCAAAGAAAAAAACTGGGGAGAGTTTTATGAGTTATTTATAGTGATGGAGAGCCCTTCCAAAATGATTCACCCATAGTTTACTAGATACACAATTAGCCACTATGTTTACCAAAAAATTGCATAGCGAGATAGCTTGTCATCTGAAAGTACAATGTGTGCATATGTTCAAGGAGATCATTGATAAAGGTTTGTTGATTAAGAGGGTGCTCATCAATAAATTAGTCCTCAAGCTTAATTAAACTAATCAAAATCAAGGTACCAATCATGGAAATGACCAACATCTCATCTAATCACAAGCATCACAACTGGCACAAGCCAATAATCATGAAAGATCAAAGTAATTTTACTACAATAGGAATGTTGTGGGAAATGGAGTAATTAAATATCATCATGTCCAAACTATTTAGGCATCATCTGAACCACTTTTTTAGCTTACTCCTACCCAACAACCTCTCCAACCAAAACCTACACAATAAATACAATAACCCTTACCATTGCAAACCCCTCCTCCTAAGAGAACTGTGCCTACACATCATGTCTTTAGTGACCTAGGAGAACCTATTGAGTCTATATTTTGTAAGCTTACTAATAAAAATTTGATTAGTTAGACCATATCAAAACATTATTCATAAGGCATTCCTTATCATGATTGGTATCTTGAAAATGAATTCTATGACTATCATCAGGTCAATGGCCATAATCTATGAAGATGTGTTTAAATCAAGCATTTAATCAAGAATATGTTGGGGAATGGGGAGATAAAATTGGATAATGGTGCTTCCACTTATAATAAAATTATTTAGATCTATCAAAACCCATTTCCCTGACACAACAATTGATAGTAGCAGAATAATCAACAATAAAACAATAACTAGTACAACAACAAAATAAATAGTATCAAAATCAAAGGCCAAACTAGTAGAACCAACAAACTTAGTAACAAAATATACAAAAATAAAATAATAGACAAAACCAATGTCAAAATGGTAATAACCAACAAAAATACCATGCAGTTTCACATGAGAATTGTAGGTCATATTATAGTGGGTAGCATTAATACCATCTCCATTAATCCTAGACCAAACATTAATCAGCCTAGACCATTGATAAATAATAATATTCAACCAAATCACATGGATAATCATTCTTTGACTTAGGAGTACATATAATCAAACCAACAAACTAGGACTTCCCCTTTTGGATATTATAACAATAACTTGTCCTTGCCATGTGACAACATACAAGTCCACTGACAATTGAGACTTATCATGTCTGGTCCCACACCATTCCCAACATTGGTTAGCAATAATGGTCTAGTATTTAATCTTGATTGTGCAATCACAACTTAGAGGTCAAATATTACTATCCCAGGCTAACAATCTACCATTTTTCCTATCATCCAACCAATCGTTTAGCCTCAAAATAAACCATTTACTAATGACTAATACAAGAAGTTTGATATTGTGTAATAATTGAAGAAGACACTAGCACAAATTTCTATCTTGGATTTAATGTGAATGTTAATAATCCACAAGAACATATTGAATGAGTTCTTAACTAAATCCATTGTTGCTAGTGACATATCCCTTTATAAATTTCAAGCTTCTATTGGACACCTAGCTCTAGCCCAACAAGCCACATTCAAGCAAAGCGATATGTTTTCCCTTGGCTTGCTCTATAATAATCCATTATACATAGAATTTTATATAAGATGACATAAATTAAAATGTGTCCTTATAGACAATGGATTTGGCCTCAACATAGTGTCTCTCAAGCTCATCAAGCTTCTTTGATACACAATGATAGATCTCTAGCTAGAAACAATAACTATCAAAGCCTATGATAATCAAGAAAGATGATCCCAAGGCACCATTAGTTTTTCAATTATCATTGGGCCTTTAACCCATGATACACTTTGATATGTGTTGGATATTGAATTATCATACAACATACTTCTAGGTAGGCCTTGGTTATATGAGATTCATGTAGTCTCATCAACACTGCACCAATGTATCAAGTTTTCCCACTCAGGGATGAAGGTGAATATCCTAGGAGATTTACACCCATATGAACACTACAATCATCTTGAGTTTGAATTTCAAAGCTATAATTATTAGTATGGTATGAATCTAAGTTCTAAGTAGGATAGAGGAAAAGCTATACTTATTGATCCTTCATCAGATAATTGTATAGATCCTAATACCTTGGATTCCCCTTCCCACATGCCACCTCCTGAAGCTTCTAACCATTTCACCATTTTAGATAATGGATCAAGAGAATATGTGACCCATGAAAAATTTCATATTTATAATCTTCCTCAGAATTTGAAAACCTTTGGGTGACCTAAAGTCATCCCACATATGCATTGGCAACAAAAGAACAAAGATAAGGGACCTATCACATTTGTACTAGCATCTAGATTAGGACCTGACCCTCTTGAAGGGGACAACTCATGGTTATATAATGATAACCAAGTGATTGTTATAAAAATACAAAGTATCTTATTCTCAATAGGATCATAGAGCATCACAATTATGATGGAGAGGCCTTGAACTGAATCAATAAGAAATCATCAATCCAATTTTCATGACTAAGTATGAAAGACCTTATGGACTTGGATTTAAACCACCTGGGGGTGACACCACATATCTTATTCAAACTCCATCACTAGAGACTAGTGATGATGATGTTGATATCAAAGAAGATTTTGATTATAACCTTACCTTTGATAACCTAGTTGAAACCAACTTGTTTGATAACAATTCCATTTGTACCCTTACCTAAGTTATTCATCAAAATACATTGCCATTATATTATCCCTAACTGATAAATTGGGACCAAAAAGAATCTAGTCTACCAATTGATGAGTTTTAGAATGATGATTCATTCTATGATTTTTTAGGCCTTAAAGACAATGTTTTATTGGGATATCACAAATCAAGATTCTCAATCACATTAGATCCTATAGCCTATTTTGGAGAGTGAGTGAATACCCTTAGCCAAAAACAAATAAGTAAAACATTGAGGTCCCAAAGTGAAAACCTCTTTGAGGTGCTTTCTAATTAGGGAAAAAGTAAAGATAAAGTCCATTCTAGTGGTGAAAACCTATTTTAGGTGCCATTATATGGGGGTGTTCATTCTTATTCAAATTTAGACTAGGAGACCACCAATGACAAACTTGCCTATGGATTAGAGTTCAGCTTTGAGCAACAAGTATTTGATAAAATACTTCAAGAATTTACAACTATTTTTGTTAGATGGCTAGATCTCCTATTAGGGTATTTAGATTAATCATTCCTAGGAGAAGTTGAAGAGAAAGTCCTAACAGAGGACCCTGACATAGTCTAGTAGTTCAAGTCATTGCTACTATCCTAGAAGATGGTTTGACCCTTCTAGTCAAAGATATACTGAAGGTAAATATTGATACTCCATTAGACCTGAAATGGATAAAATTATGAGCATATATCATTGAGGAAGAATATGACATCTTTGCAGCTCTATTGAGAGAGTTAATGGATATTTTTACATGGGCCTATTTTGACATGATAGGTTTAGATCCCACCTTGGTTTTACACCACCTTGTGGTTAATCTTGATGCTAAACCAATAAAACAAAAGTTACATAGAATACATCCTCACATTACTATATTGGTAAAGAAAGAGTTGGAAAAACTCTTAGAAGTAGGATGTATTAGATCTATTGACTACTCAAAATAGATCTCTAATGTAGTTCATGTTAGCAAAAAGCTTAAATGGATCAAAATTTGTACTAATTTTTGAGACAACAACAAATCTTGTCCTAAATATGATTTTACTTTTCCTAATATTAAAATGATCATCGATTCCATGGTAGGTTATGAAATGATTTCACTTATGGATGGCTTTTCAAGATACAATCAGATTAGAATAGCACCAAAAGATCAACATAAAATAACATTCACCACTCCATGGGGAACATTTTATTATTAGGTGATGTCATTTGGCCTTAAGAATGATAGAGCTACATATAAAAGGGCCATGAATATAATATTCCATGATATGATGCATGATATTATTGGAGACTATGTCGATGACATATTAGGAAAATCCAAAACTAGGGCTGACCATCTAATAGTGTTGTGTAAGATATTTAAAAGAGTAAAAAGTTAGACTAAATCCAAATAAATGTGTGTTTGGTGTAACCTAAAGAAAATTATTTGGATTCATCATGTCTTTTAGAGGTATTGAAGTCAGTCTACTTAAAGTCCATGCTATAACAGGATGCTACCACCAACCAATTTAAAATAACTCCAAAGTTTGTAGGGTAAGATCCAATCAATCCAACATTTTATCTCTCAATTAGTATATAATTTCCATCCATTTACACACCTTTTAAAGAAAGGTTTTGCATTCCACTGGGATGATCACTACCAAACAACTTTTCAACAGCTCAAAGATTATCTTATAAATTCACCTATTTTATTACCTCCAATGCCAAGAAAGCCATTATTATTATACTTATCATATACTAACCATGCTTTAGGGGCACTCTTGGCTCAACATGATGAAAAAGGAAAGGATCATGTTGTATAATACCTAAGTCAGACCTTAGTTACATATGTATATAACTATGCACCTATTGAAAAATCTTGTCTAGCCATAGTTTTTATAGCTCAAAAACTACATCATTACATGCTAAAAAATAAAACTATGGTAATTTCAAAAGTAGATCCACTCAAGTATCTACTATCTAAAATAGATTTGCAAGGTAGAATGGCTAAATGGATCATGCTTCTTAGTGAGTTTGATATAGACTATGTTAATCAGAAGGCAATCAATGGACAAGTTCTTACAGTTTAACTTACTAAAACACCTCTCATAGACACCCAACCACTCACATTTCAATTTCTTGATGAATCCATCATGACCATCATGGACACACCCCTTGAGGAGTATCCTGGAAGCTATATTTTGATGGTTCATTCACTGTGCATGGATTAAGGGTAGGCCTATTATTTATTACACCATAGGGAGATCTAATCCCTAAATCATTTAGAATAAACTTTCTTTGTACAAATAACATGGTTGAGTATGAAGCACTTGTTTTAGGTCTTTGAAAATCAATGCAGTGGAATATATCTCATCTTCAAGTTTACAATGATTCTCAGTTAATCATCAATCAGGTCACAAATCATTTTCAAACCAAAGATGACAAGTTGGTTCCATATAAATCCATGGTTGACACTCTTAAAAATCAAATTACCAACATTTAGTATGAGCATATATCGACGGCTAGTAATATAACTATATATGCCATGGATACTATTAGATCTTTGATTCAACAAATAGATAAAGCTAGAGAGTATCAGTTCTTCATCAAGAATTTGTTAGCACCAACTCATAAACCTTTAATCATTACCATGATTTGTGATATTGTTGGTACTAATTCTATCTGGTAATCAGACCTTTACAACTACCTTCATGACCAAGTTTTACGACCTAACCTATCACAAAACTAAACCAAAGCCTTCATTCATCATTATACTTTGTTTGGATCCACCCATTATCATCATAGTTTTGATGAAACTCTGCTTCATTGTTTAACTTTAACAGAGTCTACATTAGCATTAAGAGAATTTCATGGAGTATGTGTAACCCATTCTAATAGGTTAGTCCTATTCAAAAATATCTTACATACCTGTTATTATTGGCCCACAATGGACACGGATGCCTCTACATATGTAAAGAAGTGTGACTAATATAATAACATGCTAATTTGATTCATACCCTAGTAGAAAATTTAAAACTGATGTTGACACCATGGACATTTTCTACATGGGGACTTGAACTCATTGGGAATATTAACCCCACTTCATTTGATGGCCATAAATATATCCTTACCACCATTGAATATTTCACTAAGTGGGTTGAAGCTATACCCCTCACTTATATGACTGGAAAGAAAATTTCCAAATTCATCTTCAACCATCTCATTTATCACTATGGTATCCCCTCTAAAATTATATTTGATAATGGAGGATCATTCAATAACAAGGATGTAGACTAGTGATGTACTGAATACAACATCACCCAACATTTTTCTATAATATATTACCTTCAAGATAATGGCCAAGCTGAGGCATCCAACAAAACTATTGTCAACATCCTCAAAAATATTGTCAATGATACCAGTCATGATTGGCACCTAAAAATATTCCCTACCCTTTGGGCATACCATACCAATCATCATACCCCTATAAGAGCCACTCCATACTCACTTGTTTATAGTACTAAATCCATCCTTCCCATTGAGGTTGAATTGCCTTCACTACACATCTCTTTCAAGTATGTCTTAGATGATCATGACTATCGAGTAGCTCACCTACAAGAGCTTGATATACTTGATGAGAAATGCATGACCATGCTCAATAATATTAAAGCATATCAGAATTGACTCAAAGGCCACTATAATCGGCATGATAAGTATAGAACATTTGAACTTGGTCATCTTGTTCTTAAATAAAACCAAAAAAATACCAAGATTGACAAGAAAAATAAAGGGAAATTCAAACCCAATTAGATAGGGTATTTCATTATCACTATAGATTATGGATCATGAGCATACAAGCTTGCCACACCAAATGATAATGAACTTCTAAAGCTAATGAATATCATTCATCTCAAGTGATACTATGCTTGAATGCTAAGGTGTATTTTCTATAAGGACCATTTTAGTTATATCATTTTATAGCTATTATTCTTTGTACGCATACCACCCTTATCCATCTTCTTTACTATATCCACTTTCCATCTCTGACCTATCGGCCTAGCGTGTTCTAAAGCCTAGCCTATTTGACCTTAGTTTTTGTCATTTGTTATGTAATTTCAGCATTAAGGTATCTAATCAATTTCATCAGTTGGTTCAAGAACTTTAGATAGAGATCATATTTTGGGATAGTATGATATAAGTTTTGATAGTTTCATCCTTAATTTTTTATTCCTTTCTTACCACCAGTCTTGCTACTAATTATAACTACCTTTGGTCAAATTAGTACTATTGATCTATGCCATTGTGTCTGAATTATAACTACCTATGGGCAAACTAGGGGTAACATTAAACCTTGATGTACCAACTCACCACTTCTTATGTCATGATACACCTTTTTACCAACTGTGCCTATTTTATTTGAGTTGGATACCCCACTAGTCAAATTCCTCCACTAAAAAAGTATAACTACAGTGACTTGAGGTCCTACTCTGGGACTATATAGGCAATACTCAATACTTGTTGAGTTCAGCTCAACCACTCCCTTCTATTTCTTCTATTCCCTCATTTTGTTTATTTGTTAAGTTTTCACCTATTTTATATGGGCAATGTTCATAAGGTTTTTATTGTGTTTTTTGTTTATCTATTTCTACTTATTTTATTTATTTTTCTGCCTGTTTGTTTGCTTTCGACACTTTTGCCTTGATTTAGCTTATGTGTGTTCATTGGGTTATCACTTGCCCACACTTACACTTGAATCCATCCATATTCATATGTTTACATTCTCATCATGGTTTCTATCATTGGTGCATTATTTTCTATTGAGTATTGGATTATGGGAGTCAGTCCTTATGCATATTTCATCCAAGTCCTCATGATGTTATATCATGATTCCTATGGACATGCTATAATAAAATTTAGCTTCAATAATTTTATTCAACAATGGTGGTATCTCTTCGGCACTGACATACTGATTCCACTCCCAATCATATCCCAAATAAAGTAATTGACCATGAAAAAATTTCAACCTTTATTAGTTTGAACAAGAATATCCTTACTAGTAGGTTATTCTAATTAATCATTACCCTCTATGTCAAGTTATCATCATCCTCAACCAAGTTTATCATGTTTTCCACTATCGGGGTACAATTCTTATAACTGTCTTTGGGAAAATCATTGCACACTATCCCACCTACGTTTCTCAATGATTATAACTACCTTTGGACAAACCATTGTGTTGTCACCACTTTAATTTTTATACCTATATAAGGGCATGCTATTATCTTGTTTATCTATCATAACTGGGGTAACACCATCTTCTTAGTGATTATAACCACATTGGGAAAATCATTATGTTAGCATACCATGTTACCACTACCAAGGTACAATGCTTATAGCTACCTTTAGGTAAACCATTGCACACCATCCCACTTGATTTCTCAATGATTTTAACTAATTTTTTTTGTCTCACTGTGTTTTTCACCCCATCATCTTTCCTTTCTTTGGTCCCCTTACTTCTTTCTTTTTAAGGGACCATTTGCTAACATGTTTGTGCCAATCATTCCCTCGAGGGGGCATCATATAATTAATTTATCATCATTGCAGTTGTAGGCATACATGACCTTTTCATTATTTGAGAAGATGTTACTGTGTCTATATCTTGTAACACCTTCCCAAATAGGGGCAAACTGTAGACACCTAAAACTAGCCATCGATAACCTATAATCAACTTTTGGCCAATTTCCACCTTAAATGCACAATATGGCCTAAAAACACTAAAACATGCTAAATGATGTGAAATTGACATATTCAAGTGCTGATTTTGTCTAGGGTATCCCTAAATGGGGCAATGTAATTTATGGGCCAACTAACTTTGATCAGATTATTCTGATTCAAAATGCCAATTTTGTACCTACATGCTCTGGATTACTCTTTCCTATCAATTTTTTTCATAAGATACATGCTTTTGTTATTTTTTATTGGTAACATCCTAAATGGGAATATGGTTCTAATGCAGTTGACAGTGCCTTTCAATTCTAATCTAGTCAAATTTTGGACCAATAACAAGGCATTTTGATCAATTTGGGTTATTTGTGCACAATGTGCTTAATCATTCTTAAGATTTAATTGACCCAAATCAAGGACTAATTAATAATTCCATGAAAAATTGTTGAATAATTTGTTTTGGAAATGAATACTGAATATATTCATCATCAAGTGACCTCATTTCTTGGGAAGGCATCCCTAGGCCATAAATACCACAAATATTAGGATTCATGCCCTCCATGCCTCATCAATGCCTTCCATGATGACCTTCATGCCTCATCAATGCCTTCTATGATGCCTTCCATGCCTCTTAATTTCTCCTTCTTCTAATTTCATGATGAGGATAATTACAAAATTAATTCTAAAAATTAAATTAATCTTCAACCACACATCTCAATCTTGAGATGGATGGTTGAGGTTTATTTTGATCATTCTCAAAAATCTATAAATAGGATGCCTCACAACATCATTTATAACATTTTTTATGTAAATTTATAATTATAAATTGGTTCCAAAAGCTTCAAGTAACTAGTGTTACCATGCCAAATTGATTCCAAGCCAAGCCAAGCTATAAGCCAAAGGTGCTAAGGAGAGATGGAGATAGCCAAGCTTCTATTGCCAAGGACTTCATGAGCACAAGCCAAGTAAGCCACTACTACAAAGTCATTTGGAGAATCCAAGGAAGGTGAAGGAATTCTTGTGTTTAATTCCTTGTTTTTTAGTTGTGTTTATCATTTTATTTTGTTAACTAAGCTCTCCCTAGTGTCTAGGCTTAGAGATGTTATTCTATTAGTGTGTTTATTTCATTTTATTTTCATTTTGGAACTTAAAACATACTAACCATCCTCTCTTGAGTCAAATTCCTATATCATGAGTGGAAGCACACAAGTATTAGTATAAACACTAGGAATATTATCCTTACCACATGATATAGAAGGAGATCCTCTAATATTAGAATTAAAAACATTTAAAGGATCATTGAGAACATATTTATTCTCATGTATATATTATTTAGATAGATATTAATTATGTGCTTCATTTTATGTAAGCAATAGGTCTTATAGTTGATCTACTTTATCTTTCATCAATTTTATAAAGTAAGCAAGCTATTTTGATTTATATTCAAAATAACCCCCTTTATCATTTATATTAATAAATAAATTCAATCCACTATGATTATGCACATAAATCCTCCTTAGTAATAAGAATAGGTATTTTGGGTTAGTAACTTACATTTTAAGAAGGATATTTTGCACAAGATTATAAAGATTCAATAAGATAAGTTGAAATGATGAGGTAAACCTAATATTTGGATTCCTAAACTAAGTATAATTGGTTTTTCTTTCCATCTTGAGAATCACCTAAAAAATATATCAAAAATTATCACTTAAGTGAAGGGAGAAAATGATGATATGAAAATTAAACCAAAGGTATGTATTCCTATCCATATAATATTTCTTTATTTAATTTATTGGATGTGTGTTTTTATGTGTGTGCTCATGCACATGATATATTATCATGTTACCATATTCCATTATTATCTCAGTGTATGTTAGTTTTTCATGTTTTTAAAATTTAAATACCCCTTTTGATTACAACCCATTATATTAAATACCTATTAGTTACAAGCTTTTATATTAAATACCCCTTGGTTACCACATAATGGAATTAATCTCCTTAGTTTAATTTATCTCTCTTACATCATGTATCTAGGTAAGTATTTATTCATCAATTCCTTGCATATATATCATAATATTATCCTTTAAATCCTCATTATATATAGCCTTTTTTGTCTATCCATAATTCTTTGTGAAATGGAATTTCATGTGCGTGTGTGTGTGTGTGTGTGTGTGTGTGTGTGTGTGTGCGTGCGTGCGTGCGTGCGTGTGTGTGTGTGTGCTTGTGTGTGTGTGTGCTTGTGTGTGTGTGTTTTTTTTTTTTTGTGTGTGTGTGTGTGTGTGTGTGTGTGTGTGTGTGTGTGTGTGTGTGTGTGTGTGTGTGTGTGTGTGTGTGTGTGTGTGTGTGTGTGTGTGTGTGTGTGTGTGTGTGTGTACATGTGTGCATGTGTGCATGCACACATGTGTGTGTGTGTGTGCGCACACATATACATGCACATGAATGAGTGCATGCATGTGTGTGTGTGTGGTGAATATATTATGGTATCATACATTTTCTTGTATTAGAGGATATTTATATTGTCTTCCATATTTTTCCTACATAAATTATAAAAAACTCGACGTGAATCTTACCCCACAATTATTTTGGGTCATTTTCAAATTTTAATTTTCCTAACTTCTTAGAACTACCAAAAAATCAAACTTATTATCTTATCTTATTGAATCTTATATTTTTTTTTCATAATTATCAATGATGTATCTTTTTATTTTTTTCCTAGTGAGCCTCAACCCAGTTAGATTCTATATGGGTTATTCCTTTATCCCTCTCATGCCCCTCATGTAGATCAATCCCTCATAATTTTACTCAATATTTATATATCTAATGAAACATGGTTTCAATCTCTTCCTATAATGACCAAGAAAATCCTAATAAGCATATCAAGGCTCTTGATACAAACACCATTTTAAACCTTACATGAATGGAAAACTTAGAAAACTAAACAAATATACATCAACAGATATAAAAATCAATAATATTCCCTCTATTAACAAAACATCTAGAAATCTTCCTCATAGTATTAAGTCTAGTCAAAATAATCCACTAGATAGTACACAACTATTTTCCAAATTGTTAGATTAAATGGACCTAATAGAAGATACCATTAATAATCACATGGTCTAGATGAAATATCATAATTTTCTAATGGTTAATCAATTGTAAAAAGTTATTTGGGGTTTTCCTAATAAGTTTCCTTCATCCCTCCTCTAAAATATGCTAACATAAATCATATTCCTTAACTGCACAATCATAATAAAATGCCTCAAACACTTAAAAATAAACCTTTAGTTCTCTATGTTTTTCTATGGATATTAGCGACATCTCTATAGTCATCATTGTCCATTAACTCCATTTTAAATAATTTATAAACTTCTACAAAGAGTGGACTAAAACTAATATTTATGTTACTACTAAAATTCTATCTAAAAAATTAGTTGAAGATACATTATAACCATACAATAAAATTATAATCCATTACATTAGGTATAAAAAATATTTAGTCAAAAGTTTAAATATCTTGATCTTCCCAAAAAGCCATAGAAATTTCATCAATGAAAATCAAACACCTCAAGAAAAAACCTAAGACTTCATCAAGATATGGAAGTTTATAACACATAAATTAGATCATAACATGCATTAAGAAAGCCTTATCAATTTCTTCTTCAATTATTTAAAATTTTAAATCCAATGTAAATTAACGTTTTTCTCCTAATCTTATAGAATAAACATTTTATCAAGCTAAACAACAATATTACCTTCTGAACCAATTTATACCTTTTTCAAAAATATAGTAACTAATAATATCAATACTAAATCATCATAAATAAAACCTCCCCAATAAAAAAATTTGAAGTATATTTTTATTTAAATAATAAAACAAATTCACTCCCAACCTACCCTCCCTTGAGTCTTCAATAGCATAATAAAATGATGTCAGCTTTTAGACCCATGAGTTTTGATCCTTCTAATACTCTCCCACCATTATACAATCACAAAATTTAATTATTGGTTACATGTTAATATAGGTCACTCTCATTAAAAAAAATTCAATCTCAAGAAACTTGGTTATGACCTAATGTTAGGTGAAATATTAAACCATGAGGCTATCAATAAAGATAACTATGGAGAATATCTCAAATCATCCAAAGCATAATCAAAAATAAAATAAACTAAATAAAACACAATATTGATTCCAATAATAAAAATATAAAAGTAAACATCAAAAAAGTTCCAATTATACAATCAAACTTATGAATAAATTTATAGTGATATTTTATACACCTAATATTTTTCCCTTTATCACTTTACTAAGAGTTTATTTTTCGTGGCCTTGTTGGAGCATCAATCTACTTAATGTGTACGCCTTAAAGGTTTCATTGGGAATGGGGTGGGATCAAATCATGGTAATTTGAAAGATATGTTTTCATACTATCATATCATAACTTAATTACTATAAATCTCACCTCCTTTGAGTATCTTTCCATATTACCTTTGTCTACTTTCCATTCTATTTTACTAGGCACCCTATATTCCTAGTGTATCAGCCAATCTGATATAGTTTGTTTCATACTATTAGGGATTAATATTTACATTAAGTAAAATACCATTTACATTGTTATTTATTTATTATGTGGTAAATATTATTGGATTATTTGTTAGTATGTTAGCATATTATTATTGTGAATAACATTAATAGTTTCATACATAGCTTGGTAATTTTAGAGATATTATTTGGGAGATATTACAGGTAAAAGAATATCCTAGATAATAGGATGACTTCTTATATATTTTTATAGTGTCATATGTTAATGTAATAAATAAATAAATAATAGAGTATGTAATTAAAAATATTATATTATGTGATTAGATATACTTTTTTGTGTGTTCAACTCCATTATATGAGTTAAATATTTGCATATAGATCCTATAAGAGCTAATAGTGGTATCAAAGTAGGAGTTTATATGAATGAATCATTGATGAAGAATGAGGGATAAATTTCATTTATTTTATGATCACCCCATTCACGAGAGTAAAACAAAACTACAAATGTTTTATTTTGGTGGAGTTTTGGTATTGTAGGATAGAATATATTTTTTCTATTGTTCTATGAGTGTGATAGTTTCATTCATATTTTGGATTCTATGGATCAACATTTTATATCATCTCAAATATTGTTTGAATAAGTATATTATTCCATTAAGTGTGCATATAAAGATATACCTGAATATTTTGGTTTTAGGCATTTGTGCATCTTTGCATTGAACATATTAAATTCTTCTTTGAAAAAGAATTATATCGACATTGGAAACATTTTTTGGTGTTTTCCATTAAAAATATATGCATTGATTATTTGATATAAAGTATAAAAGGAGGCTTTATAGGATTCATTTGAACGTCGTCAATATCCTCCATCATGGATCAACTCCATTTAACATTGGATAGTGCAAACTGTTGCATTATATTTTTGTCTGTAGCATTTCTCTTGACTTAGAATTCAAGGATATATTCATTTTTTTTGTGGATAAGTAAATGAGAAAGGTCATTATTTTTTCATTCAATCTCTAAGGTAGAGTGATAAAATTCTTAGTGCATAGTTTATCTATGTATTTGAGTTATAATAAAACTATGCCATATTTTGCATTACCTCCAATATTAAATTATTGCATGAGTATGGATTATAGTTTTATCTATTTTCATGTGATTTCCATTCTCCACTTTCAATTTTTTAACAGAGATATTTCATTTTTATTATATATCTTGCCTCTCTACCCCCCACCACATCACTTTTATATTAGAACATGCATTGTATTGGAGACTTCACCATTTGAATCATAATAGTACTAAACATTTCACCATCTGTCCACTTACAAGTTTGAGATTAGGTCATGTTATTTTTATTTAATGTGTCAAAGTTTGATAAACTCTTATGTTTAAAAATGATTAGTGTAATAGCTTTATTTTATGTTGATTGAGTCATTCAGTCCATGTCAATAAAATCTATAAAACCATTCATGAAATCTTTAGTGGTATGTCATTTCATTTTATATGGATTTAATAGGTTAGAGTTATTTTTATGTGTCCTCAAAAGCCAAAAATTCAAAAAAATTGTTCAAGTGTTAATGTTAAGAGTCAGTTTTAAGGTAAAAGAGTCAAAATAAAAAATTAGTCAAGAGTCATTTTGTGTGTTGAGTTATTTTTTCAAAATACCTATTTTTATGTCATAGATTCAAAATTTTACAAAAAAAAAATGTTTATCTTACAAATACTTTTTTGGGTGACCCTAATGTCTTATGTATTATTTCAGATTGAGGAGGGGGGAAAGAAAATATAATATGGAAATAATTTTTCTTCAGATATTCATTGGCTGAGTATGACATGAAGGAGGTTGGAGGAAACAAAGGAAGGAGGTGTTTTAGTGACCCCTCATCAGTCATCAATGATGGGGTCTCACTTATGGTGTAGTGGTTTGTTTATTAGTTGTGTGGTGTGATGTATTTTTTTTAATGTTGTGTGAAAAATAAGAACATATGTAGTATGTTCCAATTCAATTATGAGTATTCCCCATGTAACCCCTTTTGTATAAATATTATATAATGTTGATCAAAATGTATTGTATAAATCATGATACTTGTAAAGGGTTGGTGGTGATCCTATGAAAAATAATTTATAAAATGTTATTGGTAAACCTATGATTTTTTATCGAAAGGTTATTGGTGAACCTAAAAGACCATTTGTGAAAGGTTATTGGTACACCTACAAAACCAATTGGATAAGGCTATTGGTCTAAGTTGATTAAAACCATTAGTACAGATGTGGAAGATGAATAGAATCATAAGTGCCTATTCATATATGAATGGTCATTTGATCCAAAGGTCAATTAATAAAAGGTCTTAAAACAAATAAAAAATTTCACTATTACATAGAGTTCATCGATACCTTTCCAATAATATGCAGAACATAGTAAATGGAGCTCATATGTTCCTTGTGTAGATAGTCAAAGGTTTAGTCAACTACTCAAATTTGGTCAAACTATTGAAAATTACCATTAAAGAAAGATTTGAAATTAGTTCCATGGCATAGATCTCATCATGATATTTTTGACATAATTTATGGTTCATGAAATGGAGTTCGTATGCAAAAGATATAGCCGATCAAATTCATGGTCAAACTTGGTCAACAAGATGACATGGCAAATCTAGACCAATAAGAACGTGAAATGTGGCACGAGATGTAAGAAAAATGTGTGTTTTTTATATTTTATCTTTGAAATGTGATCTTTGAAAATCAATAAAAAGATTTGGGGTTTGGATGGAACATCCAGTTGGACAATGATAAGTGGCGCAATGAGTGGTCGACAAATGGCATGGTGAGAGGTCAATAAGTGGCATGGTGAGATAGGATTGCATGGTGGGTCCTCAAGCCACCACATGGATTACCACCACATTATTTTCCATTATCTAATTTTATTTCTTGAATGTTCTGAACAAACCAAAGAACTAATTATTTCTACGTAACCCTATATTCCTGCCACGTGACCCCATGCTCTAACCACATTCCACACATAATTTCCATGTTCATGCCAAACTCCACCACATATTTTCCGCATCCCCACTCATCACATCGACATTTACATGAGAAACATATCATAACCATGGACAAAAAAAGGTGGAGAATGTGGCCTAAGCCATGAATTCTAAGGTGTGGAAAAGGCTTAATAAAGCCTTAAAAGATATCAACACCCATGAATGTGGGATAAAAGGATTAGCATAAGCCTTGAAACCAGAAGAGGGAATTGAACCCGTGACCTACGGGATAAAAGTGATAAGGACCAACTAAGTGGTATATAGTTTTGAATGACTGTATAAAGCTGAGACATTATATTTTTAATGCATTCAAATGAGCTTAGTAGCCATAGCAAAGGATTTAGCTAGAAAGTTTGTATGAGTTGTAGAAGAAGTTCAAAGTAGAATTTGGGAAATGTCTAAAAAGGGACTGATATTATTTTTCTCCAAGGAACAACTTTGTAATTGATTGTTTTTTTATTTTGAGGAATTTCAAAGAAATTGTAAAGCCTCAAAAGTAGTTTATTGTGCTAAGCCATAAGGACCTACTTCTACTCTTCCTCCAATTTGAAGCATCTATAGTCATTTCTAGACTTCGAGGTAAACTAGTGAAATATTCTAGTTTCTAAGATGGTTCCAGCTATATTCCAAGTGTCTAGATTTGAGGCTATTTGTTTCTAATTTTATGCTTATAAGTGAGATTTTTGAGTAGAGGACATCCAAATGTGTGTTTCAAGAAGGTGAAGAATCTGTTCATGGATAATGAGATTCTTTAAAGGTCTATAACACTTGGATTCATTATTTTTCTTTAAGGGTTTTCATTTAATTGTAGACATTTTATAATGAATTGGTTCAGTTAGTTAGTGAACCTAAAGATGTAGGCATTTCCAAACTCTGCAATCAACTCTTGTGTAGTGTGGTGTGTATTTTCTTGCATTATTCTTCCTTAAATTGATTGTTTTATAGAATAATTTTTGGAATTTAATTAATTACCTATGAAGAATCCATTATAAACTTTTTTGCATGGAAATAAGTGCCAATTTATAGATCAAGTTTGGTATCAGAGTGGTTAGTATGTTAGGTTAACTTCAGTATGGATATTACTCTAAAATTTCAAGTTTGCTATCATAAATAACTTTGTGGGTGAATTTGTGATTTTGTGATTTTACTCACATTATATGGAACACTATGGATCTAATTCTATCATATGTTTAGCTATTGCCGAATAATATTATCATTATATTGATGTAATACTTGCAATTGCAAGAACCACAACAACAAGCTATAGAATGAAGACATGAGTTACAGATCAAGAAGCTCAAATAGAGCATTGATGCTTTATGAGTAGAACTACATCAAGAATGCCACCAAAAGAATAAAATGTGAGTGGAGTCAAAAGTTTGTGGCTACTACTCCAAAGAAGGTCACATTGAAAATCAATTCTAGAATCTACACATTCATAAAGCTCTAACCTGGTACCAATAGAAATGCAAAGCAAAGGGGAAGGCACCTATTAGAAAATCTGCAAAGCCTAGATCTCCTAAGCATCAAATAATATATGAAGGATTCCTCTAAGAGATGTTTCCAAGCCATAATACAAAGGTACATTCTAGTTATAGTAGTGATTCTTTTAATTCACATATTCCTGCTAGTCCTATTAATAATAGTGATATTGGAAGTTCAAAAGAAAATAATGCTCCAATTATCAATGTATCTTCTGATGTACATGCTGAAGATGAAAATAATGAAATCAATGTTAGGAATATGAATGTACTAAACCTAAACATTTGTCAAGTTCATGTTCTAATACATTTGAAAATCACACAAAAGGAATAGTATCTAAGCTATTATCAAAATAAGGATTCGAAGGAAAAGGCCTTAGAATTAATGGTCAAAGAATTGTCCAACCTATCCAAGTGGTAAAGACACCACTCTGTGTAGGATTAGGATATAAAGGTGAAGGACAAATATCTCAAGACGTTGAGATAGAGGACCACTTAAGTAGAAAGCTAGGACATTTCAAAGAGCCAAAATAAGTACTCTCCAAAGATAAGATAGTTACATTGGATGAATAATATTCAAATGACTCATCAAAGTACACAAAGAAGAAAAAATCAAATGCATTTTTTGATTATGCACAGGAGATTCCTAAAAGGAAGTTTAAGAAAAATGATGAAAACAAATTGCCTAAGGAAGAAATGAAGTTAGGATTTTACTTTAATGCTAAGGGAAAAATGTTGAAGGAAGATAAGCAGAATCATCCATAACCTCAAGCAAAGTTTGTAACTGCATCTCCAATCAAGCAAAATATAGAGCCTCCTTAGACATAGTCTTGTTAGTTAGAACATGAGATAACATTAGTAAAGGAGATGGTAGTCAATGAGAAGTTGATAGTTAAAAAATTGTCACCCTGGAAAGGTAAGCAACATTTATTCAAAGGAATAATTACTAAGAATTCTAAAATAGATGATATTTTTGATAAAAATTATCAAAGGAGTTTGATATCTAAAGATGTTGTAGAAGCCCTAAGTTTGGAAACTAATCCACATTTCCAACCCTATTCTCTGGATATAATAGATGGTGATAATAATGTACATGTAAGTAAAACATGTAAACTAGGATTTGCAATCACCGCTAACTACCTAGATGAAGTTGAATTAGATGTGGTTCCACTTCAATTTAGTGGCATTATCCTAGGTAAACCATACTCGTCTATGAGAAAAGCAACTTACTCTGAGAAGAAAAATCAGTATAGCATTGTAAAATATGGGATAGAATATCTCATATGAGCACATCAGTAGTAACTACTATAGATAAATGGTATCTTTAGTGTTATTTTATTCATCTGTGTTGCAGATAGGAACACTACATGGTAACAAAAACATGACATCATGAAAAGCATCAGGAACAACTCAAAAAATAGGTTATATATTTTACTCTTTAGAGTGTCCAAGCATGTATATTTGCTTTATATTTGTAAGACATAAATATAGGCATTATTTATACATAAAGACCCTGTATAGGAAATGTTTGTATTTATTACAGTGTTTTTAAAAGACCCAAGAAGGATAATGTTTATAAACTGTGTTACTAGGTAAAAACCCTAAAAGTATAATTGTAAATGGTGATTGTTTTTATTAATTAAGGTGGCAAACCAGGGGCCAAACCCTATATAGTCAAAAAAGACAAGAAGGCTGGCAAATAAAAGATGCCAACACTGAACCAATGGCACAACCGAGAAATAAAATTAGAAGCAAAACAAAACACTGGAAAGACCAGAGTCAAAAATGATGAAACTACATAACTATAGAATTAACAAGATCCTTAAGATTCTCATTGTTTGCATTGTCAGCATTCCCTGGATTACCCACCACTTCCATGATCCACAATGGCCTTCTCCACGTGGACTGCCTTCGAAAGCTATCTTCATCATCAATGTGCATCATTCATGCTCCATCATCTCCTTCTGAATGATCTCTCTAATGTTTGGGGGTATATGAACCCCTTGTCACCATACCCTCCATCCTGAGAATTGCTAACCAAGGTTGGCATAAGCATCAATGACCCTGTTACCTTCTCTGTAGGTGTGGGTAATCTCAACTTCAAATAACTTTTGTAAAAGAAACTAGATGTCTATAATGATGTCTTTTAGATGGATACCAACGTTAGATGCTTTATTAACGGCATCTATGATCAACTTAGAATCTCCCTAAATATTCAAATTTCTAATTCCTTGGGATATAGCTAACTTTAATCCCCAAAGTAAGGCCATAGCTTCAGCATAGTTATTGCTCTAGCAACCCATGCCACTAGCATAAACAACAAACATCCCTCCCTTTTCATTTCTTATTATTCCTCTTCCACTTGCTTTACCACTCAACTTGGATGCCCCATAAAAATTGAGTTTCATCCAATTGGGTTTAGGTGGTATCCATTTAGTATGAAGTCTCTAAAGAATTTTGGAATTATCATGCCCAGGGATAAGGTTTAAAACTTTCCATTTGGTAGTAATTTGACTTTCAAATTTAGATAAGGGTTTCTCTGCAACACTAATATGTGCTGTTGTAACACTTTCCAAGATGGTCCTAGCAAAGGATTTAAACACTTGAGCAGCATTTCTAGCAGTTTCCTTGTAAATTTTGTGATTTCGCTTTTTCCATAAAGTCCAGCTATAGCATGGTAGAGCTTGCTTCCATAGTTCCTTAATCTAGGGATGTGTGAAGGTTGAGTTCAAGATAAGAATTACTTATTTAAGGTTAGAATTGCAAACCCATTCAATGCCAAATTTGTTAAGTATTTTGCCCCATAAATCTTGAGTAAACTCACAGTGTATGAATAGGTGTGAAACTGATTCCTCTCTATCACAAAGAAAACATCTGTTGACCAAAGTAAACCCCCTCTTTTGAAGGTTGTCCTGAGTAAGTATTTTCTTAAGGGTAACAGCCCACCAAAACAAGTTAATCTTTGGAATGAGTTTATGATTCCGAACCTTTTTCCATACCTCCTTATTCTGAGCTTCAGGTGTAAGCAGATGATAGGTAGATTTGACAAAGAATGATCCATTCTTATTCAGCCACTATTATTGTTTATCTTCCCAATGGAAGAGCAGGATTATGATCTCTTGAACACATTGCTAGATCTCTTGAATTCTTGGGATAAGCTCAGGCCTGTGCACAGAGCAATCCAAAAGGTTTTTCCAGCTCCTTATCCCATTGTTATTTTCCATATAATCACTAACCCTATCACCAAAGAACTGAGTAGTCAGGCCTATAGTTTCTCCATAGTTTCCTTAGGAGATGAGAGGCTTGTCCCTTAACCAATTATCCTCTAATAATTTAATATGCCAGCCATTTCCAAGCTTTCACCTAATTCCCTATTTGAGAATAATTCTAATTTTTAGCATTTTATTCCATATCACAGACCCCTGGGGTAATCCCACCTGTTGAATAAAGTTGGAATCATCAATGTTATGCATGTATTTGGCATACATTATTTCCCCCCACTCACTTTTGTTGTGAATTAGATTCCAACTAAATTTTGAGAGGAGGGATTTATTCATTTTCCTAATGGATCTTATATTAAGTCCACCATGAGATTTTGGGAGACACACTTTTTACCATCTGACTAAAGACATTCTTTGTTTGTCTTCCACTCCTATCCATAAAAATTTCCTTTGGATCTATTTTAGCTTTTCAGCAAAATACATAGGAATTTTAAAAAGAGACATGAAGTAGGAATACCTTGCAAGGATGTCCAAAGAAGTTGAAGCTTACTCGCACTACTGAGTAGTTTCCCCTTCCACCCAAGAAGTTTCCTCTGTGTACGTTCCATAATACCATTCCAAAAACCTAAAGATACCTCTTTGACTGAGAGTGGGAGACCTAGGTAGGTAGCTGGTAGGCCAACCTTAACATAATCTAAGATATCAATGATTATATGTCTAAGTTCATTGGGAGTGTTGAAGAAGTACACATTGCTTTTCTAGAAATTTATTCTTTGTCCCAAGTCTCTGGCATAATCATTAAGTATATTCTTCCATCTTCTAGCTTTGATCACTGATGAGATACCAAATAAGATGGTATCATCCACAAACTAATGTATAACCATAGGATGAAGGGAAGAGGTAGGTTTGATGCCTACTAGCTTTTTTGAAACTATATCAGCTTGTATGTATCTTCCTAGTGCCTTAGCCATAATGATGAATAGGTATAGGGAGAGAGGGTCTCCCTGATGAATTCCTCTCAAGGAGGAGAAAAAAACTATAGGAACACCATTAAATAGCACTAAAAATTTAGCAAAAGATACCGCATTCCATAATAAGCAAGACAATTTATCATTAAACCCAAATTTTCTAATCACTTGGAATAGAAAAGTCCATGAGACTCTATCATAAGCTTTGGATATATCAATATTGAGGGCCATCCCAAGGATTCTGCTCTTATCCATGGAATGGATAGTCTCATGTGTGGTGATCACAGCATCAACAATCTGTCTTCTCAAGATGAAACCTTTTTGAGCAAGAGAAATAATTTTGTCAAACAAGGGTTGAATTCTCAAAACTAGTAGTTTAGTACATATCTTATACATAGTGTTGCATAAGCTAATGGGTCTGAAATCAGCAAGGTGTAAAGGTTGAGATTTTTTAGGAACAAGTACAATGAAGGTATTATTGACTTGTTTCAAAAGTTTTCCAGATCTGAAAAAATCATGAACTACAACCGTGAGGTCCGCTCCAACAATCTCCTAATATTCCTGAAAGAATATAAGAGGAAAGCCATCAGCACCTGGGGCTTCAAAAGCACCCATGGAGAATAAAATAACATGTACTTCTTCATTGGATATAGGCTTTAACATTTCCAGATTGTCTTCTTTTGTTATCAAATAGGGGATTTTATCAATGAATTGACTCATAGATCTATCAATTCTATCATTATTGTTTTCTTCCGTAAGCAAATTCTAAAAGAACACCCTGGCTTGCTCCCCTATTTCATTATCCTTAGTAATAATGTCTCCATTATCCAAGACAAGCTTAGTTATTGAGTTGGCTTTTCTATGTTTCATAGCTGAGAGATGAAAAAAAGCATGTTCCTATCACCCTCTTTGAGCCATTGAACATGAGATTTTTGTTTCCAGAAAACCTCTTCCCTTTCCATCAGATTCTTCCATTCTAAAGAAAAACTATTCTCTTGTTCTAAGGTACCCTCAGAGTCATCCCCTTGATCAATTAGTTGTTGAATAGCCTTGATTTTTCCCATTATATTTTTATTCTACTAGAAAACCTACCCAAAACTGTATCTATTCCAGCCATAAACTTCTTGTTTAATGTGCTGGAGTTTTTTTACTATTCTAAACATGGGATTACCTTGAATGGGAATATTCCACCATTGATCCACCATTTTTCTAAAACCTTTGTGTTTAATCCACATAGCTTCAAAATGGAATGGAGGAGGTTTGTGATGTCCCTGATCTCTCCAATTGAGGATAATCAAGCAGTGGTCAGACATGGTTCTGGGTAGAGCCTGCGCTTGCATATTTTGATAATCATTCCAATTGCTTGATATCAAAAATATATCTAATTTAACCTAAATCATTTGATCTCCTTTTCTTCTATTGGTCCAAGTAAAATATTGGTTCTATAGCTTTATGTCCAATAATCCCCAATCATTGATGAATTCAGCAAAGCCGAACATGCTATCTGAGTAATCAATAATTCCACCCTATTTTTTAGAAGGGTATAAAGGTGTGTTAAAATATTTGGCTAACATCCATTCAGAATTCTGAGGATTATTCCTATAGCTACTCAAATCTATCCATAATTTTTGTCTCAAAGCTCTATTCTTCGATGCATAAACATTTACCAATGTCCAGTTCAAGGAATTCATGGAAAATTTGGTAATCAAAAAGTGCTTATGATGGGACATAAGAGATCCTTGGATTTTATCACTATTCCAAATAGTGGCAATCCCTTCTGAAGCCCCTTCAGTAGGACTAACACAAAAATCCACCTTAGGCCATATATAGTTAGAAATTTTTGCAAATTTCTCCTCTTTTATCTTGACTTCTTGGAGTAATAGAATATCTAGTTTATTATCTAAAATGTAGTTTTTAACCTCAAACTGCTTTGAGGGACTGTTAAGGCCCCTCAAATTCCATGATAATATTCTCATTTAGAGAGTTTGGAGGGTTAGGACTCAAGTGTTTTTTGTTTTCCACTGGCAATCTCCCTAGCAATCTCTCTTTGTCTTGTTTCCCTTAGGGTTGGCCTCCCTTGTTTGGGCTCAGTACCAACATCTGCATATTTTTAACCTTTCTGAATATTTTTCTTTGGGGTAACCCATTCTTCCTATTCATTGCTACCATCTTATCCTACTACCCCTATTGCCAAGTAGTTTCCTACCTGGCCTCCATCTTCTAGATCACAAAAAAAGTTTGTATTTGACTATGGATCTGGTACTCATTGAGTGTGACTTCCAGGTGTTACTTCTTCCTATCCAATCCTTGAAACTATGTCATCTTCATTGACTTCCTTTATCAAAATGTCCCCTCTTGCCCCTTAAACATATTAGTCTATTTTTCTAAAGTGTAAACTGTGTTAAATGTGGCCTTGTGACTGTCGTCAGATACTATATTCTCCTTTGGGACCTCTTTTCCCTCACTACTGATGATATCCTCCTTTCACTTCTCCTCCTCTCCTTCTTCTGTAGCCTTCTGACTATCATCTAATCCTATATTTTTCTTTGGGACAACTTCACCTTCATTACTAGGGGTAGCCTCCTTTCCCTTCCCCTCCTCTCATTTTCCTATATTGTCAGGAATTTCCACATTATTATCTATTTCTTGCTTGTTGTTCACTTGCTCCTCCTCTACATTCTAGGAATCTTCTTTCATCCCCCTTTTCTTCACTTTTCATTGTGTTATTAGATGTCCCTTCCTCTTACATATTTGATAGAAAGTGGTAGCATTCTCATAAGTAATTGGCTGAGTTTAGGTTCCATATTTAGAGTTAAGCTCAATGGACGTAGGGAGAGTCTTATTTATTTCAACATTAACACAGAGTCTAGAAAACACACATCTAGACTTAGTTCTAGTTATATGATCAGAGGTGACATATTGACCAATAGAATTGCCAATGGCTGTGAAGATTTTTTCATCCCAAAATTCCAAAGGGAATCCTGGTAATCTTACCCAAGCAGGTACTATCTCATTGAGGTCTGAGTTAGGATCAAATCCTGGTTTCCACAAGCATAAGGCTAGAGAATGTGGTCCAAATAGCTAGGCACATTCATCAAGGGTAGTGATCATGTCCTCCCTATTCATAAATCTAAAAAGGAATAGACCTCTAGCCATGGTTGTGATTGAAACACTACCTTTGACTTTCCACCTACACAGAATCCATCTTCTAAGCATTTCGATATTAGGATGGAAAGAAAAAAACTTACCAACCAACGTAAGGTCCATGGATGCCATTATTTCCTCCACTAGATCATCTAGGATACTCAACACCTTGCCCTCTGAGAGAATAGGGAGGCTCAACATGCCTTTTGATGGACACATCTTTTCACCTATGAGTGTCTTCTTCCATCCATTGGATGGACTATCCCCTAATAGATTCTTGGATAGATCCCCAGAGGTACTTCTTACCCATAGTGACCTCCATTGGATCTGTGGTCTTGCCTGTTGCACTCAGGGGGCCCAACCAGGCAGGAAAAAACTAGTTTCAAATATAGTCCACACGCTTCGCTCCCAAAAGTGTCAGTCAAAAATAATTGGTGATTGTTATAACACCAGATGTCTTGAAATATTTTCATATTTTCATATTTGAAGACCCATCATAGTACCTCCATAACTGACTGATAATTAGTTTGGTATCTGATATTCAAGAGATCATTTGAGCTAGAGATGAGAGCCAAAGCTATGATAAGATCATCACATGGAGTACCAAGTCCAGTACAAACTTTTTGAGGATAAAAAGCCTTCTTAGGAGGGAGGATTGATCTAGAGGTTAATTCAAAAAAGGTCCTCAAGAAAATAAAAAACTACACCATTGTGTAGATCTCATTGAGACCTTTCCAATGGTATGCAGAATGTGGAAAATGGAGCTTATATGTTCCTTGTGTAGCTAGTTAAAGTTTTAGTCAATTGGTCAAATCAAGTCAATGTTGGTAAAACTATATAAAATGACCATTATGGAAAGATTTGAAATTAGCTCCATGGCAAAATAAGTGGTCGATAAGTGGAATGGCGAGAGGTTGACAAGTGGCGTGGTGAGATTAGACCACATGGTGGGTCCTCAAGCCACCACATGGCTTGCCACCACATTATTTTACATTGTCCAATTTTATTTTTTGAATGTTCCAAACAAACTAAATAACCAATTTTTCCATATAACCCTATATTATGACCACGTGACCCCATGCTCTAATCACATTCCACACATAATTTCCACGTTCATGCCAAAATCCACCACATATTTTCCACATCCCCACTTACCACATTCACATTTCCATGAGAAAAATATCATAACCATAGACAAAGAAAAAGGTGGAGAATGTGGCCTGAGCCACAAAGTCTAAGGTGTGGAAAAGGCTTAATAAATCCTTAAAAGATATCAACACCCATGAATGTGAGATAGAAGGATTAACATAAGCCATGAAACTGTGAAAGAGGGAATTGAACTCATGACCTATAGGATAAAAGTGATAAGGACAAACCAAGTGGGATATGGTTTTTAATGACTATATAAATCCGAGACATTATATTTGTAATGTATTCAAATGACCTTAGCAACCATAACAAAGGTTTTAGCTAGAAAGTTTGTACAAGTTGCAGAAGGAGTTCAGAGTAGAATTTGGGAAAAGTCTAAAAAGGACTGATATTATTTTTCTCCAAGGAAAAACTTTATCATTTATCTTTTTTCATTTTGAGTAATTCTAAATAAATTATAAGGCCTCATAAGTAGTTTGTTGTGCTAAGGCATAAGGACCTACTTCTACTCTTCCTATTATTTGAGGCATCTAGAGCCATTTTTGGAATTCAAGGTAAACTAATGAAATATTCTAGTTTCTGAGCTGGTTCCAACTATATTCTAAGTGTCTAGATTTGAGGCCCTTTGTTGCTAATTTTGATGCTCAGAAGTGAGATTTTTGAGTAGAGGACATCTAAAGGTGTGTTTCAGGAAGGTGAAGAATCTGTTCATGGATACTGAGATTATTTGAAGGTCCATAACACTTGGATTCATTATTGTTCTATAAGGGTTTTCATTTACTTATAGACATTTTATAATGAATTGGTTTAGCTAGTTAGCGAACTCAGAGACATAGGCATTGCCAAACTCTATAATCAACTCTTGTGCAATGTGGTGTGTATTTTCTTGCATTGCTTTTCCTTAAGTTGCTTACTTTATAGAATATTTTTATAATTTAATTAATTGCCTACAAAGAATCCATTGTAAAAAAAAATTCACAAAAATAAGTGCTAGTTTATGGATCATTATTGTATCCATCCATGAAAGTCATCTATGAATATACAACTTGTTTGGTGTTTTGTAAAACCTCAATGCAACACAGTTGAAAAGATCATGAGCATAGAGGTGTCATGCTATAATTAAATAATGATATATGTTTTACCATGTAAAAACTAAGGGGGAGATGTTAGGGATTAATATTTAAAAATAAATTTTACATTGTTGGTTATTTACCATTTGGTAAATAGTATTAGATTATTTGTTAGTTAGTTAGCATATAATTATCTTGAATAACAACAATAGTTTCATATATAGCTTGGTATTGTTAGAGAGATTATTTGGGAGATATAATGGATAGTATAATCTCCTAGATAATAGGATGACTTACTATATATTTTTTATGTTGTATGTCAATGTGATAAAGAAATAATAAAGTTTGTAATAAGAAATATTATATTGTGTGATCAAATATACTTATTTGTGTTCAAATCCATTGTATGTTAAATATTTACATATAAATCCTATATGAGCTAAAAAATTCTTGTAAATCCCTATAATTTATCATAATTTTAAATAAAAATATGAGTCTTTATTATATAATTTTTAGTGTATCATCCTAGATGATATACTATTGTGTTAGTCAGCATCTTTCCAACTATATTAGTCTAGTTGATACTATTAGCTTAAATTTTAGGTCTAGTTTTGGGTATTATAACCATATATATGTGCATGTCTATGTGTGTGTGATATTTATATATTTATTATTCAACCTCTTCATTCATTATTTGATTATAATATTTGACTATAATGCCTTCATTCATCTCTAATTTTGCTTTCTTAATGCAAGTACTTTGCTTCTTACTTGATCAATCTCTTTTCACTAGGCTCATAAGCCTCTTTAAGCACATGTTCCCTTTTCTCACTTTAGTTCATTTAAAAATTCATCTACCTCTTCAATATTCATTCCCTAACACCATCATCATCATTTCATACCCATATCCCAAAACTACACTCTCGATTCTAGTTTCTTGCTTACTCAATCTCACATAGTTTCATAGGCCTAAAGGCCTCATTCATGGTTAAATGGTTATTAAATTATAATGATGGATCCTATGGATATACACTTTTTTATTTTAACTCAAATACACATGTAAACACATAAATAAATTCCCAAGATGTAAATCTCAACCAATCTACATTTTTTCTATATTAGGCCTCTTCTCTAGTAGCCCCATTTAGACATAAATCTAGATGGTTTGAATAATACATAGAGGTTATATAAAAATTAATGATATTTTTAAAAACCCAGTATACACATTAAGCTTATCATAAATTTTTATGGATCAAATTTTAAGGTAACCCTACTAACTCACCAAGTCTTTTGTTGAGCCTAGTCAAACACAATTCAGGAAACCATACTATTCTATACTGTACTAATCCAAAAACACAAAAAAAATGTATATAAGGTCAAATAAGATCATATTAAAAAGTTTTATTATTTTTGAGGGTGTCAACAAAAGTTATTCCATTTGTAAATTGAAAACCCTAGACTAGGTTTGCACACAGGGATGTGTAAGCCGAGAGCATAGAAAAAGGGTCAAATTGAGTTTTAAGACACTTAAAAAATTTATAATACCTATGTGAGGTATTAAAAATATTTTTTTACATTATCCAACCATTATATTCTATTTAACAATCTAAAAAGGTTATCAATAATCAAATATGCAGATTTCTAGGTTCTTTTTCTAGGACTATGTTTATAACAGTGAGGTTTTGAAGTGACTCTTGCACTTTTTAAAGGTATTTGAACCTCAAAATGGATTTTTTTCATATAATAAAACCCTCCACTATTTTTTAAACCCAAAAAATTCAATAAATACATAGATAATCATCAAATTTACAATACCTACTTACCCTTCTTGACTATGCATTAACACAATATTACTTCTCAATGGACTATGTACAATATATTGAAAAGTTTTTAATGTAGATTTTCTATCAAAACTGATAATTTAGTACCCAAATATATTATAAACATATAAAAAAGACTTATTACCTCATTATATAACCCACAATAACTAAATGTCACTCCACAAACCTTTCGTTGCTCTTATTACATGATTGTGACACAAAACCAAGTTGTCTCAATGTTTCTATATTGATACCAACATAAATATCAAAACCAAAATCCCACCATATCCAAGGAATAACAATAATTAATAGATGATTACATATAAAAAAATATCCTACAACTCTTAACACCTTACAACTCTTGAATGAATCTCAAAACCAACACTTTATATCTTCTTGACTATGTAAAACATAATTCTGTGTTTTTGGAATAGACTATAGCTTTCACATTTTACCATAAATAATCAACTTAAATAACATAAAACTGGGAGAATAGTATTTTTCAAACATATTCTCATGCAACAAGATTATTAAATATCAACAAAGACTTGATAATATATAATTTCATTCAGTTCATGATAAATATAATACATATAATTTCCACCTATAGAAGAACAAGGTTTTCTCCCTTATTTATTGATCTTAATCTCTCCCCCTCTCTTATCCATAGTCTTTCTACCTACCTACTCACTCTAACCCTATTCATGTGTTTCATTTTTCTTATGTGCCAACCTCACATTTAAGGATATATACACTTTCTTGATTCTTGATTATATTGCTCATGACCATGAATTGTACATCAAGATAACCTCACACACTTATTATGACCTTAAATTACCTATTAAAATCATTCATTAACATTTAAATTCCTCACAAAAACCACAACATCACTCCAAATCCAAATTCAAAATTTCAAATTAGGATTTTTGATAGGAAAACCTAGATAATTATGAAACACACACTCTCAAAGACTTCTAATTACTCTAACATAACCTAAGGGTCCCTATAAGACCTATAATACCATAAAAAATCCAAAATTGGTAATTATGAACTCTCAAACACATTTACAACCTATGTTAAGTAGTGATTCTTTGCACATACTCCTTACATAAGAAAAATTTGAGCTCCTACTCAAATGCATTTGTTCCAACTTCATCCTTAATTTCCAATTATTTCTCTTATGGTATTTTTATATCCTCTTATTATTTATCCACTTATCATTATCATTTATCCTCATATAGTTCTTGTATATTTGTCTTCTTGCCTTGTCTTGTCTCCTTACAAACTCATCTTTTACCCCCATGAAGTATATAACCTATTGCAACTCTTTTCTCTCTTCATCTTCTATCTCATATATCTCTATCTTATCTTCATAATTAACTACCTCAAAGGGCTTATTCTAATTCTTTACCCATATTCCTCCTCCATATATTCCTTCTACACTTATCATGATTGCTTCATGTACTCCTTTCTAGTCAATTTTATTAACCATGATTTCTCCTTCATCATCATGCTCTAATGGTTGATTATACATCTATTCTTCCTTAATCCTTTTCTAACTCACATTGATATCCTCTTTTTTTACCTTATAATAACACTCTACCTTCACATGGTGAGTCATCTCATAGCCTTGTTCATCTTACAATGATTTTTTTGACTAATTCACTTTTATCATAACACAACACTATTTGGTAACCTTTCATCTTGATATCCTCATGGATAAAAACAATAAAATTAGTTATAATATTAACCATTTAATAGGTTAACCTCTTACCTTGTTTTTTTATCCCTTTTCTTGCTCTTTAGCTTCCTTGCTTGTATCTTTTCTTGAATTAGTCATTGTTATTCAACTATATACATGATTTTTGAACTGGTTCTTGGGATAATACTTCCTTCTCTTTTATCTTTCAATGCTATCATAGTATTCTTCCTTACTTATATTACCTTAGGACTGATCTTGTCCTCCTCTTAATATGCATTATTCCTCCAATCAACTCCTTTATGAGTATTATGGATGTCCTCCTGTTTCCTTGGATCTATCATGAGCTCTAGTGCTTCATTATTTCTTTTCTCCACGTGATCATGGAGTGAATCCTTTTATTTCATATCCATGCCTATTACATATCCAATTTCATTCATGACACTTGAAATTTTATTCAAGGACCTCATGGTTATTTCCATCATCTCTTGTTCTTTCATGCTTCTTTCATGCCTCTTTAGGCTTCTCTCTCATCTTTTTGAATTCTTTATCATGTCCTTTCTATTCTTTACTTGCATCATAAGACACCACTACTAGTTATTTGACTAACTCAAATGTATTTATGCTTATATTACCTTATCTTGTAACTTGTTTTGATTCACCTTATGCCAATTTTTTTCCATCTCCTTGGTTTCAATTCATGGTTTTTTATTTTATTTTATGACCTAAAATTTTACCTTCAAAACATTCTATATCATTTCCTTGACTTAAAATCTCTATTATCTCTAACTCGGCTATTAGGATGGATTCTTCATCTCCTATAAGGTCTAAACAATCCAATTCTTGCATAATCTACTTCTATATCCTTTTTTCTTCCTCTGTATACTCTATACTCTATTATTTTCCAACTTTACCTTCTTATACATCTTATGAAATAACTTATTTTTTGGATTCATCCTTCATGAAAATCAAATTATAGTCCCTCTTCTTTTATATATCAAATTCTTTAAGCACTTTATGAAGTGATTCAACTTCATCTTTGTTTTTCATGAGCCTATCCATCAATTCAATTGTTTCCTTATACAAGACATCTTCATCATTTGACATATCATAAAAATCATCATTAAAAATAGTATTAAAAACCAAACCTTGAGACCATTTAGCCTCTTCATATCTTCCCTGATTCAATTTTTATTCTCCTATGCCTTCAACGAGGCATTATTATTCTTGAATACCTCCTTATCCAAGAATATATCCTCTTTATATGTAACAATCCATTTTACCTCTATACATGGCTTCCAAATTAGCTTATTCTTCAACATAATCATGTTGCTCATTCTTTCTCTCCTTCATGTTTTAAGCTTTTATGTCCTCAAAATGGTCTTATTACTCATTCACTCTTGTACTTACATGCATACATGATAATAAATCATTAGATACAAAATATTAAGGCTCACTTTCCTTCATCTTATCCTTCATAGGTTGTTTTGTCTCCATGACTATCTCCTTATTCACAAGGTGCTTCTCACCTCCGTCTTGTCTACCAACTTGTTCATATCTCATGAACTTCCTCATCTCCTCCTTGATATACCTACATAATAACTTATTTTTCTTCTCATTTTCTCTCATGAAATTATCCTTATTCTATATATGAGTATCCTTATAGGCCACTTAAATCTCTTCTTAATAATAACCCATCCATACCATTGGCTCTATTCTTATTACATGATTTTTACCAAGAGTTCTATCCTCTATAGCATCTTATATATCTCACTCATCTCTTCTTCAACCATCAAACCTTTTCTCTTTGGGTCTTATTTATTATTTATCTCATTTTTTTAATCTAACTTAGCTAAGCCCTTCCTTTACTTTGCCTTCTCTACCTTCATCTTTTCAAAATCAAGTCTTTTTTACCTTGTTTTACTGTCTTAACTTCTACCTGGTCTATTAACACTCTTGTCCAACTATTTTTAATCTTGGAACTAAAAATCTCACTTTGAGTCTCTCTTATCTCTTTTGAGCGTATACTATCTCTCTTCTTAAGGATGCTCTAGCATAAAATCTTACCTTTTCTACCTCTTTAACTCATTCTTAAAACTTAATTAACAACATTTAAAAACCTTAAAATAGTAACCTACATATTCAAAATTCATGAATTATTACAAGATCTTAAATGATCTAATACCACTTGATGTATATCCTAATTATACAATATCCTCATTCATTACCTAACTTTGATGTTTGACTATAATGCCTTCATTCATCTCTAATTTTTCTTTCTTGATATAAGTACTTTGATTCTTCCTTGAACAATTTATCTTCACCAAGCTCATAATCCTCTTTAAGCATATGTTCCCTTGCCTCTATTGAGGACATGCCACCTTTTATTTACATCTACACTCTTCACTCCTTGAAACCATCATCATCATTTCATACCCAAATCCCAAAACTACACTCTCCATTATGGTTTCTTGTTTACTCAATCTCATATAGCTTCATATGCCTAAAGACCTCATTCATGGTTCAATGGTTCTTAAATTATCATGAGGGCTTATATGGAATTAAACTTTAATCCTTAAATTCACATACACATGTAAACACATAACTCAATTCCTAAGATATAACTCTCAGCCAATTTACACATCCTCTCTATTAGGCCTCTTCTCTAATAGCCATGTTTAGACACAAATATAGATGGTTTTAACAATAAATATAGGTTAAAAACATTAATTATATTTTAATACACTCATTATCCCCATAAATATTCCCCTAAAGTTTCATGTATCAAATTTTAATTCAAGCCTACTAACTCACCAAGTTTGTTACCCAATTAGGTCTCATTTAGGCCTAGTCAAACACACAGTTCAGGAAACCATATTATTCTATATTGTACGTATAAAAAAACAAAAAAATATTATATATAAGGTCAAAAATGGTCATATTATAAAGTTTAATTATTTTTTAAGGGTGTCAACAAAATTTATTCCATTTTCAAATTGAAAACCCTATACCAGGATTGCACATAGGCCTATGTAGGCTAAGAGCATGGAAAAAAGGTTAAATTGAGTTGTAAGACACTTAAATATTTTAAAATACATATTTGAGGTATTTAAATATTCATTTATCTTATCCAACTATTATATTCTCTTTAATAATCACAAAAATTTCTCAATAATAAAATATGTAGAGTTATAGGTTATTTTGCTATGAATGTGATTATAATAGTGAGGTTTTCAAGTGACTCTTGCACTTTTTAAAGGTATTTTAGATTCCAAATGGATTTTTTTAATATAATAAAACTTTAAAATATTTTTAAAAACATAAAAAATCAATAACCACATAGAAAACCATCAAATTTACACTACCTACTTACCCTTCTTGACTATGCATTAACACAAAATTGCTTGTCAATGGACTGTGTGCAATATATTGAAAGGTTTTTTAAGGAAATTTTATATCCAAAATTATTAATGAATTAAAAATTATACTATAATAATATAAACAATAATTATTACCACATTATATAACCCAAAACAATTTAATGACACTCCACAAAACTATTTTTACTCTTATTACTTGACTATGACATAAAACAAAGTTATCTCAAAGTTTGTATATTACCACCAACCTTAAGATCAACATAAAAATACTAACCTATAAAATTAATAAAAATAATTAATATATTATTAAATAAAATAAATCTCCTAAAACTCTTTACACCTTACAACTCTTGAATGAATCTCAAAACCAACACTTTGCTCTCTATCTTCTTGACTGTGTAACACAGAATGCTATGTTTTTAGACCAGACTATAGCTTGCATTTTTTACCATAAAATATCAATTTAAAAAATAAAAATTGGGAGAATAATATGTTTAAAACTTATTTTCATGCATCAATATTAATAAATATTAATAAGGACTTGATAATATGTAATTTCATTCAATTATTGATAAAAATAATACATATAATTTCCACCTACAACAGAATGGGGTTTTCTCCTTTATTTAATTATCTATTATTGAGTCTATACCCATATATATTTTTTATTTATCCTAACTACATACTCACTCTAACCATATTCATTCATTTCATTTTTCGTAGTTTACCAAACATGCAAACAAACTCCTTTGTGCCAACCTCACATTGAATGGTAGTTACACTTTCTTGATTCTTTCTTATATTTCTCATGACCATGAATTGTACATGGAGACACCCTAAAACATATATTATTAAGTTAAATTACCCATTAAAAACATTCATGAAAATTTACCTTCCTCACAAAACCCACAACATCACATCAAAGCCTAATTCAAAGTTCAAATTTTCAAATTAGGTTTTTTGGTAGGAAAACATAGATAGTTATGAAACACACACTCTAAAATACTTATAATTTATAGAATACCATGTAATGGTACCTATAATACCTATAATACCCTAAAAATACTATAAGTGATCATTATTAACTCTCACACACATTTACAACCTATGTCAACTAGTGATGCTTTATATTAGTGTATGGGTAATATTTCATTCCTAAAAGATGTATAACACTAATTTACTCTTCTATCACTCACACTTATGTTATTAAGTATTAAAATAAGGAATTATAGATTAGAATCTTATATTCGATGTCTAGTTTTGTCTATGGTTTTTGATGATCAATAGGATTCATTTTGAGGAGGTGTCATAATATTTAGAGTCCCAAAATAAGGATATCTAGATATTATTATTTCCATTTATGGTATTTGACCTTAAACATATATTAAAAATTAACAATTGAGCAAAAGGGGAATATTTAGGTGCTTACGCGTCTACCCAAACATGAGTATATATATCCCTACTCACTTTCCTTTATTTAATTTTAAATTAGATTTATTTTTACTAATTTATATTTTATATATGTTTTTTTCCTTGATTATTTTCCTATTTATAATGAATAAATAGTATAGCGATAAGGCTACTGAGGATTTTTCTTTATTACCTTAGGTTTCATAGACTTCCATTGGTTTACGATTACATCAATTATCTTCTTATTAATTTAGTATTTTTTGTTAAGCAGGGGATATATTGATTCACAATATATCATATATCTTTTACTTAATCAAATTCCTTTAATTTAACCACTTAGTCACACATTCAAGATATGTAGTAAAATTGAAATCAATAACATGCACCACATGAATTAGAGAGAGAGAGAGAGAGAGAGAGAGAGAGAGAGAGAGAGAGAGAGAGAGAGAGAGAGAGAGAGAGAGAGAGAGAGAGAGAGAGAGAGAGAGAGATTTTATGTGGAAACCCAAAGTGGGAAATAACACAAAGAACAATATCAAGTATATAAATGAGCACCAACTAAAGTTTACAATGTTCACAAGAACCAACTTGCAGGAGCACCAACCCCTTTGTTGAGCACCAACACAACAATGATTTGTGAGAACCAACCCACAGGAGCACCAACCCCTTTTTTTTTTAAAACACAAACTATCTCTCAATGTTTCTTTCTCAGTAAATGATAACCCAATACTATATTTATTTCTTTTTTCTCCTCTGCTCTTCTAAGCTAGATATAACAATTATAAACCATGTTATTCCTTACTTACTACAAATGGCCTCCCAATCCTCATTTTATAGATTTCCAAATGAATTTTGGAATTCACCCTTTGTGACCTTTAAATTCACATGGAAAATGCCACCAAACTTGTCTTTCATGACCCTTCAAGTTCCTCAAGGTGACCCTTCATGGGAAAATGTATCCTTTCCCTCTTTTGTCTTTATTTGGTGACTCTTTAAATTCATCAAGGTGACCCTTCATGGGAAAATGTGTCCTTTCCCTCTTTTGTCTTTACTTGGTGACTCCTTAACTTCTTCATGGGCCCTCTTTTGTCTTTATGTAGCCAAAAATATATTCATTAATATTTAATTAATATTAACATAAATGACAATATTTACAATAATCTCCCCCTTGTTATTGATGGCAACCTCAAATTAAAACTACAACATTCTAAAAACCTATACTACACATGCCAATCTAAAACTAATACCTACACAAACTACAAATTAAACTAACTAAAAACATATAGTAACTCCCCCTTACTATAACATCCTATGTTCTAAACCTAATCATGTACCTGTTCTTGTATTTCTCCCCCTTTGACATCAATGGAAAAGAGTCTATCCTAGAGATAACACTTAGCTCCACCTTAAATAATATACAAAATAATCTATCAACTCACCTTCATGACTATCTTGTCATGCAACACAGCCAAGCAACATCCACCATGCTTCAATTTTTTTCTATAAAATGTCTCCTTGAAGACTAGAAGAGACACCCAACATAAAGGGTCCTAGAACAAAATTAACTAAGGATATGCCCACATCTCCTTTGTTACTTAATCTTCTTACATCCATAAGACTAATTTATTTCTCTAAGAATTTATTTAGGCATGTCTAACTTCTTTTACTCACTAACCTCAACATCCATGATGTTTTTCATCTTCTCAACTCGTACAAATATCTTATCTTGACAAGGCTCATGCTAAAATGTAACAAGATATTCTCTTTAATCTATAGGTTGTTTAAGACTAGTATTCACTTTCTTTCCTAATAATAAGAGTTTGACATAGTCCTTCATATATGATTCTTTCTCCATTGTAGCAAGTAATATAATCTCACTCTTAGACTCAACCTAATCAACCTTTACTATTTTAGGTCTCCAAACCTAAGTTTGGCCCTTCTCATACCTTCTAGGGGCTTCATATCCTTTAACATACCTTGAGGATCTATTTACTCCATTTGGACATAATTTAGAAATATGACCAACCTTATGACAACAAAAAAAAACAACATTTCTCATACCTTTTTCTTGAAGATGACTGAAATCTCTCTTTAGATTATTACTTCTCCTCAAATAGTCTCTTTCCCTATGACCAACATGATGACAAAAAAAATAATGACCATGAAAAGAATTAGAAAACTTGAAAGTATTGGGTTGTCTAATTGACTTCTTCAATTTATCTTTAAAAATTTCATCCTTCTCACCTTGGAATGATATTTCATGATCTTTCTTAACCTTGATTATGGGCCTCTCATGCTTATCCTTAAAATAACCTAACTCAACCTTCAACTGATTACACTCTGATTCTCTTGATTTCAAACTTGAATATGAAACCTCTTGCTGATTCTTAAGATCTTAAATAAACATCTTATCTAATTTTGCTTCTATAGCCAACTTAGAATCCAAGAGACAAACCTATTCCTTAAGAGCCTCAACCAAATATTTCAACTCTTGATTATCCTTATTCAGTTGCTTGGTCATTGTGATTTCCCCAATCTAGCTTCAAGTTGTTAAACTCTTTCCAAAATAACCTGTTCTGATACCAATTGTTAATAATGGGATATACTAATTCATATTATATCATATATCTCTTAATCAAATTCATTTAATTTAACCACTTAGTCACACATTCAAGATATGCAATAAAACTACAAATAATAACATGTACCACATAAGAGAGAGAGAGAGAGAGAGACACTATATTATACATGGAAACCCAAAGTGGGAAAAATAATAGAGAACAAATGAGCACCAAATCAAGTTTACAATGTTCAAAAGTACCAAATTGTAGGAGCACCAACCCCTTTGTTGAGTACCAACACAATAGTGATTTGTGAGCACCAACCCATAGGAGCACCAACCCATTTTGTGTATAAAACACAAACTATGTCTCAATATTACTTTCTCAACAAATGATAACACACTACTATATCTCTTTATTTTCTCTCCTCTGCTCTTCTAAGCTAGATATAACAATTACAAACCATGCTCTTCCTTGTTTATTACAAATGGCTTCCCAAGCCTCCTTTTATAGATTTCTAAATGATTTTTGGCATTCACCCTTTGTGACCTTTCAATTCACATGGAGAATGGCACCAAAATTGTCTTGCATGACCCTTTGAATTCCTTAAGGTGACCCTTCATGGGAAAATGCATCCTTTCCCTCTTTTGTCTTTATCTGGTGACTCTTTGAATTCCTCAAGGTGACCCTTCATGGGAAAATGTAACCTTTCCCTCATTTGTCTTTACTTGGTGACTCTTTGACTTCCTCATGGGCCCTCTTTTATCTTTATGCAACCAAAAATATATTCATTAATATTTAATTAATATCAACACACTTTAGCCAAGATATGAACATTAAAAACACTTTTAGATATTAAATGCTCTATTGTTATACTTTTGACATCAATGATAATATTTCCAACACTTTTATCTATCTTAGATATAGGCTACCCTTATTCTTAAGTTCCTTGCATGTATTATTATTATTATTATTATTATTATTATTATTATTATTATTATTATTATTATTATTATTATTATTATACACTCTTTACAATAATTACTACAATCACCTACTTATATTGAGCCCTAGTGAGAGATATAATCCATGCCATAGGCTTAGTATTTGGAATCATTTCCACTTTAAATTTTAGTGTAGATCCTCTACTAGGTTAATAATTTTTCTATGTCCTTACATGTTCTTAAAAGTGTGTTCTAGCTCTATTGATAAGACCTTGTTTCTATCTTAATATATTAAGATAAATATGATTGTTACATGGCATACTATCCCATGCATACATTCTATTGAACCCAATGTGAATCATATCTCACATATTAGTAATATTAGTTAATTAGATAAAATATTCTTTTGAGTTGAACGAGTTATTATAATAACTCATTAATTTCAGTTAAGTGATTGTAGGAGATAAAAAAATACTGATTTTTAAGAGGATAAGACACTTGTATAGAAATATATATATACTTGAATAAATGTATTGAATTATTATTATGCAAGCTCAAACCAAACTTAATATTTGGTATTAGAGTAGATTTTATCTATTATAAATTATTATTTTCATAGATATTGAATGGATCACCTTATGGTAATTTTCCCTCAATTATGGAAATATATATATATATATATATATATATATATATATATATATATATATATAGTTTTTATATGTTTGCATTTTTAGGTATTTTTGAAATATCTAAGAGATTGCTTTGTAGTGGTCATAATAGTTTATGTTTATATTCAAAATTTCCTAATTTATGCATTCCACTTGTCATTTCATGTGTTTGATTCATGATTATTCTTAGCATATATCCATGTGAATTTTATGAATGCATATAACAAATAATCTCACACAATACAAACATTTGCATCAAATGAGCTCTAACTAGATTCAACTTGAACTACATAACTATCTGTAACCATATTGAAAATTTTATGTCAAAAAAAATAATAAATATATAAATATATTATCTTTATGTTACATCAAATAGAAAATCCAAACAAAAATTGAAAACAAATGAAAAACTAAGAATACATGTGGAATACTATGGAACCTATAAGAGATAATACATTGAAAATAAGCACACATGGGTGTATAAAAAATTAAATATGAAAGTATGAACATTATTGAGATATATAAGTATATGGTAGTGTATTCAATTAATATGCATCTGAAGAGAGATGATTTCATGCTTAGATGTATCCTATATTCACATGGTGGTGCCATGGGTTTATATGTGTATTTCTAGTGATTGAGTAGAGATGGTGATGTAAAAAATTGAATATTTTAATGAATACATGGCATAATAAATGAATAGATCATGTATAAAAATTAGACACACATGAAGGGAACTACAACATGATTCATACACTGAGATACACAAAAAATAAACACATGTGAGGGAAAAAGACAACTAAATATAAGAGCATTGATTATTAAAGTTTGATTCACATAGATCAAAAAGGATCAAAAATAGAAAATATTTCATTATTTACTTCTTAGGATTAAAAATTTATCTACATACATACATGGAAGTTAGGATTTTCATTGATTAAACTATTGATGGGAAAATGGAGGATGATTTAATGTACCAATGAATGTATCCAAAGGGATATACACTAAGAAAAAGTTATAATATATATATTTTTAGGTATTTTTGAAATATATAAGAGATTTATTTGTAGTGGTCCTAATAGTTTATGTTTATATTCAAAATTTCATGCTTTATTAATTCCACTTGTCAGTTCGTGTGTTTGTTTCATACTTTTTATTAGCGTATATCCTTTTGGAGACCTTCATTAGTGAGTATAATCATCCTCCATTTTTTAGAGAGTTATAAATTATGTCCTGATGATTTCATGAAGGTGTCCTAGTGAGTGGATGAAGTTACTTGATAGTCTAAGTCATAGTGACAAAGTGTTTAATATGCTTGTCTTAGTATGCTTGGTTGATCTTTAGTTTTGGTATGATTAGAGATGTTTAGGGATGAGTATGGTGATTTGAGGATGTAAAATATATCCATAATATTTTTTATATTTTTTTAGTACTTGTGTACATGATTGGATTTAATTTGGTTGATCATTGTTGTCATATAGACATTTTGGGTCTAGTGGCAGAAAATATGAGTATGTAGTTTGATGATGTCACCATTACCACATGTGGATGATTCAAAGGGAGTTGGCCATCCTATTTTATTTATTTATAAATTTTATATCATGTGATAAAGAACTTTAAAATATATACAAGTTAAAATTTAGGCTCCCAAGCTATTTGATATTATTTTCCCATAGCTAAATTTGCAATGTGGCAAGAAGAGTCAAGTAAGTATATTGATGGTGGCATATATAACATGTGTGGATGTTTCAAGAGAAGGTTATTATATGGGTTTATTTATTTATTTTCCTATTTAATTTATGATAAATTTTAATTCAAGCATTAAATCACAACAAAATATATGCATGTTCAAAGTTGGCCTCCCAAACAAGTTTTTGACATAGTTGGCTTTGTGGTAGAAAAATCTAAGTGAACATTTTAATGTCATTATATCTCACATGTGTGAGGAATATAAGATAATATTATCACATGGTTGGATTATCCTATGTGAGGATATCATATGGTCCAACTTTAAAAACATGCACTTGAGCAAATCAAAAGATATAGAGGTGTAAAGTTGGCCTTCCAGACAGATAGCTATGCTCCCCATACTTAGCCAAATATACGCAAAGTTAAATTTTAGGAAAAAATGGAGATATAATAGTTTTTTTGAGTTAATAAATAAATATATATGATTCATATAAATTAAAATAGTTAAAAAAAAATTATGCTTAAAATGGGTAAAGATCGAGCTCCTTACAAAAGGATTGATGGAGCGTGTTTATTCCAAGATGTCAGGATGCTATGAGATGAGGATAAGTGTTCAATGTTTAATGATAAGAAAATTAAAAGGATAAGGATAAAATTTTGAGTAGGTGTTCATATATATTTATCTAATAGTACACTTTCATAATAAATACATGGCTAATCTACATAGATCTATAGTGCATATTAAGTCAATATTATAAGATTACACAAGATTAGGTCAACTATTAGATGTTTGATGTTTGGGAATTGGTGCACTATGAGTTAAATATAGGAAAAATAAATTTTTAATATAATTTTTGAGTACTCAATATGCGATCATGGTGTTTGAGTTTTAACTATGACCATTTATATTTGAATATTTGAATTTGCAAAGGAAAAGCTAGTGCTCTATATTTTGTCCATAACATTCAATCTATGCATAATTTGCTCATGGTATAAAAATTAAAATATTATATGACTCCAAGATTAATCTAAAAATATATATTTTGATATATAAAAGTGTGTACAAACTTAGTTATGAATGTTCAAAGTTGAATATGTGTTCATGTGTATTTTGCAAGTAACATGAGAAGATTGTTCGACCTTGTTTTGATACTATTTTGATATGTATTGATGAATTGGATATTTGGGAGTGTTTTATACTCCATGAGGATGATTTTTTTGCATTATAAAGGTGTTACCAATCATATTCAACATTAAAAAAGGTTTTAAAGTTGACTATGTATTCCTTTATGGTGACTGTAGAATGTTGATTGAGCTTCTTTAGAAGAGTGAAATGGTGTCTGTAAGAATTTAAGGATGGAAAAGGGGTAATGTGGAGTGAAAATATGAATTTTTAAGTTTTATTATGTTCTTTTTTTTCTTTATGATTTACTAAATGAGTTAATAGGTCTCCATGAGACCTATAAGAGCTACAAGGGCCATATTAAAAGGTGTAGCTACTTACAAGTGACCCATAGATGTTATGGCTAACATATGAAGATTGTATTGAGCTATGTATTAATATGATATATTATTTTAGGGTTAATTCATTCTTAATGGCTGTCCAAGATTTTGATAATCATGATAGCTTTATAAATTTTAAAAACAAATGTGTTGGTTTCTAGAATTAGAGAAAAACTTGTGTGTGGTGTTTTGCATTTGAAAGCTTATTGTAGTGAATTGAAGGAAAGGGTGAGTGAATTATGAATAATTTTAAGATAAAAATAGATTGAGAATTATTTTTATGACCTACTGGTCATAATTATATTAGTATAATAGTGATCCTACTAATTTAGTATAAGCGAAGGTGAAGAGTGATAATCAGAGGTCCATCATTAGGTGTTGAAGACATCAGTTCAAAGGTGGATGTGTTCATATGTGCTGTTGTGGTAAATTATAATATAAGGTGTTTTTTTCCTTCTTACAAGGTGAAACTTGATAAAGGTCTAGTTTTTATTTCATCTCAGTTAGACAAGTATGGTAGCATCTTGTGGGATTGTAGTCTCACTAAATAAGGAATGGTAGTTCCTTGATAAATTGTATCTAGTCTAAAGTGATAATTTTTATTATAGGATAGTAGACCAATTGTAGGTTATAGTGGGTTTTATACCCCAAGATGGTTTATCACATATTTTATGTGTTTAATCTTTCATTGTCTCTCTTATTCGTTGTTATAAATAATGTGCATGGTTCATGAATGCTTATAGTAACTGATTAAGAGTTTGTAAGGATTAAAATTGAATTTGGAATATACAGGGATCATTGATTCACCCCCACCCTCTTAGTGATTTTACCTCTAACAATTGGTATCAGATCAGGTCCTTTCATAAAGGCTTGACAACTTAAAAGTAATCTAAGGTACACTATGGGTAATAATCAAGGAGGTTTCTCTACTAATCAAACACTAATTTTCAATAGATCCAATTATGTTTTTTAGAGTGAAAAGATGAGGACATAAATTGTGTCCCTAGGGTTTGATGTATGACAATCTATTATGGATGGTTATGTTGCTCTTACTACTCCTCTATCTAGTGTTGTAGACAAGAAGCTATTTGAGAATAATTCTAAGGAAATGAATTCCATCACTTGTGGTCTTATATATATTAAGTTCACGAAGGTAATCCATTATAAATATAATAAAGAGATATGGTAAAAAAATTAGATCATTTATAAAGGTGATTCAAATGTCAATCTTGTTAAGTTATAGACTCATAAAAGGCAATTTAAAATTCTCAAGATGAAGGAAGAAGATTCTATGGCATCCTTTATGCAAAGAGTTGATGAGAATGTGAACATCATCAGACATCTTGGAGAGAATATTGAAGAAGCTACTATAGTCTAAAAGGTATTAAGGTCTCTATCCCTCATGTTTGATCAAAAAGTATCTACTATAAAATAAATTCATGATCTCACTTAGTTGAAGATGGATCGATTGCATGACACCCTTACTACCTATGAGATGAGAGTAAATGATGATATACCACCAAACAAGGAACCAACATTAAAGATAGAGATAAATCTCAAGAATAAGTTCCAAGGTAATAAACCCAAAGAGGATGACATATCTATCATTTATGAGGATAAACTAATTACTTTGATTACTAGGAAATTGAATACAGGCTTAGGTAAGTATAAGGGTAAACAACCCTTCAAATATTTCAACTACAGAGAGATAAGTAATTGTGCTCATAAGTGCCATCATAAGCATGAGAATAATGTTGATGAAGAACATGGTGAAGGCTAAGATTAAGAAAAAAAGACTTATAGGAATAAAGGATTTAGAAAGTATAATAACAAGAAGAAGTTTTTCAAGAATAAGAAGAGTATGTACACAAAATAAGATTGTAGCTCGTCAGATGAGAGTGAAAATAGTGACTGAAAATATGATCATGAAGATGATGGTCTTATTAAAAATAAAGCTCTATTCATGGCTGAGGAAGGAATTTGATCACATTAGAAGGAGTCTACTTGGAGTGATTTATATGATGATGAGATGGACTATGAGACTATTTTAACAAATGTTCTTGAAGAACTAGAGATTGAGAAGAAGATAAATAAGAATATGAAGTCTCAACTGAAGGACTATGAAGAACAATTTAGTGTGTATGAATCAAGAATGAATGAAGACACCAAGGAGCATGAAGATATGGTCAAGCATCTCAGTTGTCAATTGGAAATCCTATCTACAATCTTGAAAGCTAAATAAGATGAATGTTCAAGGTATGTTTCTAAAAATGAATATTTAAAATCTCAATTAGAGAAGATATCTAGTAAGGTGAGGACATTTGTGAGATTTGAAAAGAGCTCATGTGATCTAGATAATATTCTAAATGGTTAAAAGCATACTATAATAGAACTGATATTGGATATGAAAAAGAAAAATAAAATGAAACTCAAAACAAGATGAAGACTAATTTGAACTAGGACAATCATACTTTGAAGACAAATCATCAGACAAGGAATGAAGGTGCTGATAGAATGAAGACAAATCAGATCAGATAGTAAAAAAACATGAAGTATGAAAGATTTAATGGTTATTTTTCACATGTAATCAATTTGAGAATAGAGATAGATAGTTCAAGAGACCTATTATAAATGAGTTTTCATGGGACTATGATAGGGTTCATCAGTTAAAAGGAGTGATAAAAATTAAGTGCTTTAATTCTCTTGATATAAGACACTTTGCAAACCATTGTCCACATAAGATTAAACAAGGTAAGTCATTTTTTTTTGTAAAGAGGTTTTTAATTTTTCATGAAAGAGGAAATATTTCAATTTTATGTCCAATTAGAGTAAGACAAACTATGTTTCCATCAAGGAGTATGGTGTGCTACAATTATGAACATAGAGGTCACATTACTAGGTTCTGCAAGCAAAGGTCTAAAAGCCAGAATGAGTTCAATCAAGATCCTAAATTTTAAAGAATAAAGTAAGTTAACACATGGAATATAAAGGTGAAAAGTGTGATTCATGATGAGTCTACAAGTCCAAGAAATATATTTGTTATGGTGGAGAAAGCTACACAAGTTAAAGAGTGTTAAGAGGTCTCATTATCTACTCATGTTGAGAATGAAGAGATCAAGCTCAAGGAGAAGACTAAGATATTGGTTGAGGCTAGTTCTAAGGTGTGTTTGGATCCAAGTGAACGTCTTGCTATTACTAAGCATGTATCATGTAAATAACATCAATTGTCTATGTTTAGTGATGAGGTTCCAAACTACAAGGTGGATTCTTTAAATGAAAAGGTATGTCATGAATCTTTATTGTCTCCATATATTATCAATTAAATATTAGAAGAGAAGGAGGATGTTGTGGTGTTTGAGTGTGTTTATTATCTTAAGCCTAATAATAAGAATAATAACTACAAGTATCAAATGAATAAGGAGGATAAGGAATATGAGGAGTTGTGGGAAACTCTTGGTTTCACATTATTCTAGGACATTATGAAGTAGGGTGTCTCTACCTATGATTCTTAGGAGACATCTTTTCTTGTGGAAAATCAATTTTGTGTACTCAAGATGATAATTCCAATAAGAGAAGGTCTTTGGTTAATGGGGAACAACAAGATCATGAGCTTGTTCTAGAGATTTGTGAAGGAGCTATAATACAAGGTTAGAATGAGTGTTTCTAGGTGCCCTAATGAGATTGATGGAATTTCAAGAATATTTATAGGAATTCAGTGTTTCTAGGTGTTTAGAAAGGTATGTAAATTTATTTGTAATGAGTTCCATCTATTTTTGTGGTCTAAAAGTATGTTTAATGTGAATTGAATATTTTTGAGTGCTCTCAATTTCTCAATATTTATTTAAAGGCAAGTAGGACTAAAAAATGGGTTATAGGAAGTTAATGTTCCCTAAGGTTTGGAGGCTCAAATTTTTTTCCATAAGTGTGTGATGCTTATCTCTAGGTATAGAAGAATTTTTAGAGGAGGGAGTTGAATAGAAGGAGGTTTGTTTTGAAATTCTAGGGTTTTGGGCTTTACTATAAAAATAGTTTGCCTTATGAGTTGTTGTCTTAGGATTATTAATAGGTTTAATGGGACAAATTGGTTATCAAATAAATATTCATATATATTTTAAGGTTTGTAGTTCTCAATTTATTCAAGTTTTTGTCAATATGGAGGGATAATTGGGTAGAAGGTTTTTCAAGGAAGTATGTTGTAGAATATGGGATTGGTACAGAAAATTAGTGTGCTTTAAGGGGTATATGATAGTGCTCTAGATATGAAGTTTCAAGTTTTGAAGGTGCATCTACTAAAATTTGTGGGCTCTAGAAGTTCAAGGTAGGGCTATAAGGAGGCTAGATAGGCTTAGTGTGAAGAAGAGTGCCTTTTGATCAAATTATTAAAAAAAGTAAGGAATTATTATTTCAATTTGATTTCTCAAGTTTGTTTAGTGCATGTTTCCTATTTGGTGAGTGACATGAAGTTTTGTTGGTGGTCCTTGTGGTATCTTGAGAGGAAAGGCTAGTAAGCATGTGTGGTGGTTCTTCATGGTGTATAGAGATCTAATGATACTCAAGAGGTGAAATTTATTAGAAACATTAGGGGGATTCCTTATCATATATTTCTTGGTAAGTTTCATCATATTTTATTACTTTTTTGTGTTCTTTCGTCATTGGTTATAGTGGTCGGTTGAAGAGAGTGTTGGGATAGAACAAGAGGAAGTTATCTAGGCAAGAAAATGTAGGCTCAAAGTAAGGGGGAATTTTTATCATATTTATAATATAGTCCTTTCATATTAATGGTATTTTCAAGTCTTTAGGATTAGTTGGTTCCCACTTTATCATTATGTCAAAAGGGGAGAAATTTCGTATTATGGGAGTGCTTGAAGAGAGAGAAGGAAGGTGAGCTATATATTGTTATATGATAGTTTTTGAAATTAATGAAAAAGGGCGATATTATTATAGATTTTTAAATGATGTAATTATGATGTCATGAAGGTATCTTAGTGAGTGGATAAAGTTTCTTGATAGTCTAAGTGACAATGACACAGTGTGCAATATGCTTGGTTGATCTTCAATTTTAGCATGATTAGAGATGTGCAGGGATGAGTATGGTGATTTGAGGATGTTAAATATGTCCCTAATATGTTTTATATGATCTGAGTGCTTGTGTGCATGAGTGGATTTAATTTAGTTGATCATTGTTATCATCTAGACATTTTGTGTCTAGTGGCAAAAAAATTGAGTAGGCAGTTTGATGATGTCTATATGCAATAAAAAATGTGTCATGTCTAAAATCAAGCTTAGATCAGAGAAGATAGAGCACACCTAAAATTCTAATTTGGAATACGTTTTTCAAGTGGGGGCATGACCCATATGGGGATCTTATAGACCCAATTATGGGATCACTTGTCACAATACACCATGCTAGGAAGGGTTCTAAAGCCTATAGTCTAACACAATCGCGTAACAACCCTAAAAGAGTCCTAGTTTATATGTTCACTCTATTATAATAAACAATAAATTAAATCTAATCTAATTCTCACCAAATCTTATGGCACAAAGTCAGGGTTAGAAACAAAACAAACAACACTAAACTAAGCATGTATAGAAGACATACACTCACGTCAATGTATATTAAATCCTAATGAATGGAAGAAAGAAACACAAATACATTATATATATACTATTACAAAGGAGAAATAAATTTAGGAATACTTACCTTGAAGATGAACCTGTAGAGCCTCAATCTCTTCCTTGGCCAAGGTGCTTCGTAAGATATTGTTATGATATGTAAGGATAACAAAGATAAATTAGGTCCAGGCTACACAACTTATCTATGCATCCAAAATACTTCTCAACAAGATAAGATCCATTTATACAAATAAATTATGAGACCCTAAGATTTATTCCTCAATTATAATGGTCAATAAGCATATGTTCATTTGCACTTAATCTTATTTTCTTCTTTTCTTACAACTGGTTAGAAATGAGCTTGTATATATAGGTAGATATTTCCCTAAATCCTCTCAAAAATGTTATTTGTATAGGGTCAACTCAATCCATCCTATATGTTTTTGGGGACAATTCACTATGTCTAAGCTAGGTCAAGTAAAGGGCTAACAAACTTAAAGAGTGAAAAATACCCCTAAATTGTATAGGGTCGACTTAGTTGACCTAGTATAACCAACTATCCAAAAGGGAATTAAGGCAAAAAAAAGGAGGATAAATTATGGAAAAAGATTAGAATGGGTAAGGATAAGAATAATAAACTTAGGGTAAATGGTTTAATGATATGAGTATGTAGATAATAAGTGGCAAAAGGGGAAATAATCTTATGAAGCACTAATGGTCTACCCACCCCTTTCTTAGTCACCCCTTAAGGCATGCACTCAAAGAGATTGAGAATAGATAGGTTATTATAAGATAAAAAGTGTCAGTAATCAATAAAATTTAAAATATTATATGTACACATATGCCCCACTTGAATCTCAACATGTGTCATGTAAGTTCAACATGTGTCATGTAAGTTCAACATGAGATGGTGCTTCAAGAAATAGAACATGATAACATACAACACTAATGCTAAGTAAAGTGTAGTAAACAGAAAATAGGATAAAGGAATTGATAGAATTTAAAAACACATACCTTTAATTACCTTAGTATTGTAGATAAAGAATTAAACTAAAATATAAAGTGAAGGCATCTAATGTGAAGAAAAATAGGCAAACCTATAGAAGTTAGTGAAAAAACTAGCCAAAAAATAATTTAAAAAAATAGGTATATGATAATGGAAAATATTTTCTACGTCATCGCGTATCCAACACATTTTATGGTTTTCAAAATGGATGAGTAAAAATAAAGATATAAGCAAAATAAGGAATTTAAAATAAAATAATTGAAGAATTTAAATTTTGAAAACTATTCATAAATAGGGGAAAGACAAGTCATTTGATTATTTTGACTTGTGAAAGAGAGAAAAAGAACTATGGAGACCAAATGAGCTAGGATGGTGAGGAGATGATAGGCTAGATAGGGAGAGGCTCTAAGAGCAGTAGTAGGTGCACTACAAGTATGGAACTATGAATTTTAAGCTAGTTTTTGAGAATTTTGTTGAATTAAGTGATTTTATAGAAAAATGTATTTTTAGCATTTCTAGATGTCAAAATAAGGCAAAATTAGATTCTATAGGTAGAAAATGGAAAAATGGGAAATGGGTTTAAAGGAATTAAGAATAAAATATAAAAAAGGTACTTTTAAAGGAAAATATAAGGGGTTGATAGCTAAAAACAACTAGGTTGACCTAGTGGACCCAATAGGCTGAAAATAGGCAAAATCCACACTGCCAACTTAGTAGGTATGTGTCTACCTTGTATATTTTGTAGACTACCCACCTAGTATAGTTTGCCAAATAATCCAAAAATTTTAGAATGATAATGCAGTACTAGGGAGGGGAAAATAAGAGGGTTGTCTTAGATTTTTAAGTCAACTAAGTGAAAATAGGGGAATTTAGGTCAAACTAGGTTGATTAAAGTTCCAAAATTGTACAAAAATATGTGCAAAAGCTTGAAATAAGGGTAGAATGGATTGAAATAACCAAATAAGGGAAAAAAGATTGAGTAGGCTAAAAATAGGTAAAAATGAATTAATTAAATAAATTTAGACTTGTTTTTTATTAAAATTGTAAAAATAATGTATTTTGACTATACATGACATGGAGGATCTAATACATATTTTGTTGTTTCTTGGTTACAGGGATGACCTTAGTTTTGGAGATTTGTAGATGTGTCTTGGATACTAGATCTATTAGAGCATCTGACCATAGGTGATAAAGTTAGGCTAGTAGCTATAGGCCTAGGAGGGATAGCTAAAATGTGTAGGATTCCCTTGAGTTTAGATCTATTAGTCATGTTCTTTGGATGTTGGGAATGATTGATTAATACCTTCAGATGGGAGGTAGATGGGGACATGTTAGAGGTAGCTATCATGTTGGAGGATGTGCATGCCATTCTAGGGATACTAGTGATAGGAGCACTAAAGATTATAAGCATATAAGATAGCTTGGATGAGAGAAGAGCCTTAGTTATGTGGGATATAGGCTCAGATATGATATTAAGAGGTAAGAAAGTTAGTATGTTTGATGTGTATGAATCACAGGCTTTGGATATCTATAAGTCTATGATAGGACTTGTAACACAACAAGTGTTATATCACAAGTTAGATGATAAGGTACCATTTTTCATGGTATCCTTGATCAGGAGAATTATAGAGGAGGGCATACTATTTGATCTTTGTTTTGTCATCTAGGTTTAGATTGTACATGATCTATTTGAAGTGTTCGTCAGAGGGTAAATATCTATAGGACCAATCATATTGTTAACATCTTGGATCTATGAAAATTTTCCCATGTATCAAATGACTAGGTTGCTTTATGTGGTTGATGATAAGTTACCTCAAGTATGAAGATGGAGAGAGGACTAGATAATGCATGCCATTTCCCACATGTAAATGCTTTAGACTATGAGATGTGTAGACATAGTATGGCATCTATATGGGGACATGGTGACTACATGGCCAAGTTATCACATGGTTAAACCAATGATAATGAGGATAGAGGTTATTAGATGTTATACTTGGTGGATAAATCCACATCTGGTGGCATGGGTGCTAGGATAGATGGGCCTAACTCATATGGAAGCACCAATATTGATGACTGAGTAGTGGACTCAACATGTGAGAGAGTTATGAGAGAGCAGGGTACTATGGCCACTAGTGATGAGGCTAATGCTTAGACCACATCATGATTAGCCATGGATTGGGTGATCATGATAGTGAGTAGAGAAAGAAGAGAGACATGTAGAGGTAGTGGCACTAGGGATACCACCACCATCTCCATAATGAGATGAGTTACAACCATCAAGGACATGACATTGATAAAGGAAAGAGGAGCATGAGAGATTGGATATTATCACCATCCTTTAGGACCCAACAGGTGAGTTAAAGGAGAGATGGATGATAGAGAGGCCACTTAGGTGTAGGTTAAATTGAACATGAGCCATGATAACCAAATTGGAGTTGAAGAGATGACCTATAGAGGAGGTGTTAGGAGGCCACACAAAAGGAGAAACTATGTTAGTTAGTCATGCAGATGGTGAGACCATAATGGCTAAGACATAGATATGTAATTAAAGATGATTAAATTATTGATTAAGTTTTCATTTTAAAATAGAAACTTGAGGTAGATATATATTGTGAGTTATGATAGTGGTTTAATATCTATTTGGGTGTGATTTTTCAAGCACTATTAAGGATGAAGAAGAGAGATGGGGGTGCCTTATGAGGAGATCACTCCATGACATCATGGATGAGACTCTATAGTTGTATGACCCTACTACATTAGAGGACCCCAGTGTACCATCTTACTTAGCTCAGGTGAGCTAGTTCATATAAGTAGGGAAGTTAACAAGGTATATACAAGTAGAGAGGGAGAGGATGCAGCCACTAGCAAAGATAGGCATAGGAAAGATATAGACATGGTAGGCCTTGGTAGAGGAGAAAGATATACATCTAACTATAGTGACATAGATGACATAGGTACATATGATAATATAAACCTAGTTAATGTAGGCTCATACAGTGACCCAGACCAATTTGGCATAGGAATAGGTGAAGATAGCACATCTACAAGGATAGGTGGAGGGATTGAGATATTAGATGGCCTTATTACAACATACTATCTGAAGGAGTTAGATCAAGGCCTCAATAGGTAGTATGGCGAGGCCACGAGATATATAGGATGGGGCCTAGCCATAGAGCTAGATCATTGTATATATGGTTGTACTTGTTGTATCAAAACTCATAAGATATATATATGATGTGTCAATTTGGCATATTTAGGCTGATTGTGTATGTTTTCATTATTATGGTTGTGGCTATGGATTCTTTATATATATTTATTTCTAGTAGATGTATTTAGATTTTTTTGTATATGTTATAGGAAATATATGAGATGTGGTTTCTTTTCTAACATTATGTAGGACACATGCATGGTTAAAAAGAAACAGACAAAAAGACTTGGTAAAATATAATCAATCAAAAATATACTACACACTATATCAAGTTGGGAAATGTGTAATAACAAGAAACTGACTAAGTATAAAGAACCAAGGGATAGTGAAAAAAGATGGTAAAACATAATTTGTTCTTAAAACAAAGTGATTTTTACACCAAATTAAAACAAGTAAAATCATATTAAATCACATTGAGAAGTATGAAAAAATGTAATAAAATGGAAAGTATGTAAAAGGGCATAAATTGTATAAGAATAAATTAATTAATTCAATCAATTATACTAAATCATGTTAGGAAGTATAAAAGAAAAACAAAATTGGTAAAAGATTGGTCTTAAATTAATCACACTAATTCAAGCTAGGAAGTATGAAAAATTCAAGAAATGATTGTATTCTTACATGCACTCAAAATAAGAAGATAAAAGTGAAATAGAAATGAATTAAGCATAAAACATACTAAATCAAGCTAGGAAGCATGTAAATGATGTATAAATTCATAATAAATCACATCTTATCTCATATTTGACACATGTAATTTTGTTTATGACTTGTATTATTGGAAACTTTTGTGAGGAATGTCGGGCCCTATCCATGGTCTTATACTACAACTCACAAAGAGAACACCACTGAGGTGGACAAAATTGGCACAAATTAGGTAATAAAAGATGTGGGTAATAGGAAGGGAAAATGTGGTAATTTTTAAGGATGGCCATGTCCTATCCATGGTTTTACAATGCAACTCACAAATGAGATCTTAAAGGAAGTGATTTGTAGACAAAAAAATATTTCTCAAGGGTAAATATGAGGGATATAGGGAATGAAAAAGGGATTGTAAAAATCAAGACTTAAGTGTCTTATGAGAATACCTTAGGAGGCAAGAGGCATATTAAGGACATGAGAAGACACTAAGTGACTAGTGACCATCGATGTATAAAGGAAACATGTTCTCTATAGACACAAAGCTTTGTAAGTTATAAGTGTGCTACTAAGATCAAATCATGAAAGTATATTGTTACAAGGAAAATTAAAGTGGACCTACATTCCCATGATGTGCTCCCCATTCTTGAGGACCCCTTACAGAGCCATTGATCTACTACAAATATTGGGTACTTGCATGAGAAAGTAGGTAGCAATTTTTTTTTTTAATTCTCCTCTTCTAATCTACTATCCTACCACACCCTGAAGGACCTTAGATCTATCATGAGTCCAACTATGGAATTTTAGCTTTGACTATAATAAGGAATTGTGCTTTGAATCATGTCTTTTAGTGTGATTTGACTTTTAATAATATTTTTCCTTTTATATCATTTCCTTTTGTTTAAATGATTTGACTTTTAACTTATTATGGATTTTGAAGATTCCTCCTCCGTACAAATTTGTAATGACCAAGCATGACATATGTAGTGATACACATGAATGAGCTTTAGGCTAAGTCTAAAGGAAGCTAAGTAACCAAAGACAAAGACTAACTAGGACACTTAAAATTAAAAATGAACTAGCATGTGACCCCATGTCTCAACCATGTGTATGATTAGTTTATGAAAAATGAAGAAGGGAAAAATGAGATCCAAAGTGGACCGGTGAAAGGAAAGTACAATGAGATATATTATTTGCTAACTGATCACATGGTAAAAAGAGATAAGAACCAAAGGGAATAGGATTTATATAACCAAGTCACAATGAGAATTATCTATGAAAAATAGAGTTAATAAATCAAACAATCATTAAGACACAAGAATAGAGTTTTGAGAAAAAACTCAATAGAGAAAGACAAAGCAATGATAAATAAAGACAATCATATGTTAATATAAATGACAAGATAAGCAAGATATAGTACCAGATAGTAAATAATAACCATATAAGAATAATTTGACACAGTGTAAAATAATATAATAGATAGCTAAGAATTAAATTTGATCACACACCCAATCAAAATGAAAATGTAAAGGCACCATACATGTGGTCATATATACTGATAAATATACACACACACATTATCCAAGACATCAAATAAATCTCTATGAATGTGGATACAAGTTGTTGATGTCTTGTAAATCTTTGCTAAAAATTGGGAAAATACTTCTCTTCTAATCTCTTTAACTAAAAAGTATGAATTCTCGAAGGATCATGTTGAGTAAAAATAGGCAAGGGATACTCAAGATAATTCATGCGAGTGGGCTCTATGGGATATACAAGAATCATCTGTAGAGATAGATCCACATGTGAAGGACTCATGGGTGGAGAAGGATCTATAGGTGAGGGAAGGTCCATAGGTGAAAGGATCCTAGATAATGGCACAAAAGGTGATGAAGGGACCATAATCAGGGATGGAACCACTGGAGGTGGATCCATGGGAGAAGAAGAAGGAGACTTCTTGAGATAATGACCTATGGGAGGAATAGAAAAAGGTTTGATAATAACTACAAGGTGATATTTAAGGTGTTTTTTAAGTATCTGATAATGATCCTACCATATTAGTGTTATAGATAATATACCTCACCATACTTGGGTATATATTCAAGTAGAACCTTTAGGGGAGGATTTGTTTTGTCTAAGATAGAGATTAAGGATGCAAAGTAGAAACATATTGTCATAACTTATGATAATGGGTAGAATAATGATTATCTGTCACATGGAATCAATAGATATATTTATAAGTGGTCTTTGGATAAGCACTCACAGAAGGAGGTATAATAAGAGAGGAAGAATCTAAAGAACTTCATCAACCCATTTAGCGGGAAATGGAGCCATTTTTGGCAAGGGAAGCAAACCATCACTAATGGAAGGTAGTGATGGATGAGGAATGGAACTAGGCTCAACAAAAGGAGCAATGGGATGATAAATAGGGATAGGCTCAATAATAACAAGAGAAAGAACAAGATTAACTATAGCAAGAGTGAGAAGACGCTCAACTATAGAAATAGTGGGAATGGGATCTTATAAGGGCTCTACTAATGGAGGATAAATACCTATATAAGGTCTAATAATGGTCACACTAATCTCAGGGGTGAACCAACTATAGTGATCAAGTAACCTAGTAAAGTGGTAAGGCCCGATTATAGTATGATCCATAAGCATAATCCTATGAGTCTCCTTAAAAACTAGAGGTGTTAACACCATCTCTACCCATGGTGGATCAGAGATGTAGAGGATGAATATTATTGTTCAAGAACCTTGATATATGCATGCAAATCTTGCTAACTAGGTCAATTGGGTCGATCAAGCTTTACATAAACTTGTTGATAATTGCCTAAAATATACAAGGTCAATTAGGTTGACCTAGTATGCTGACAAAGATGCTTAAAAAATTATAGGGTTGACTGGGTCAACCTATTAGTCTATATTGGATGTCTAGAAATCTAAAAAATTATACTAGGTTGATAAGATCAATCTAGTAGCCTGTACCTAAAAACCTGTATATAGAAGTTAGATACTGGGTCGATCCAGTATGTCAAATTTATGATAAAAATCATGATGAAAGAATGAAATAAAATGAAATAATATGAAAAAATATTGAAAGGGTTAGTTTGGCATTAGGTTCACTAGAATGTATGAAATCAAAAATGCATCATGTCTATAAATCAATCCTAGCTCGAAGAAGATAGAGCATACCTACACTTCTAATTGAGAATAATTTTTTTAAATAGGGGCATGACCAATATGGGTATATGATATAATATATTAGGTGATCACTTGTCATAATACACCATGATAAGAAGGGTTCCAAAGCCTACGATCTAACAAAATCATGAAACAACCCTAAAATAATCCTAGGTTTTATGTTCACTCTATTTTAATAAACAAGAAAGTAAATATAATTTAGTGTTCAACAAAATTATGGCATAAAGTGGGGGTTAGAAATAAAACAAACTAAATTAATCATGAATATAAGACATATACTCACATCAATATATATGGAATCCTAATACATGGAAGAAAGAAGCATAACTACATTATCTATCTACTCTTATAAAGGAGAAATAAAGTTAGGAATACTTAACTTGAAGATGAACCCACTGAGTCTTAATCTCTCCCTTGGAAAATGTTATTCACAAGATATTTTTTTGGTATATAAGGATAACAAAAACAAATAATTTCTAGGATACACAACCTATCTATGCATCCAAAACACTTCTCCATAAGAAAAGATCCATATATCCAAAGAAAGTATGGGACACTAAGGTTTATTTCTCAATTAGAATGGCCAATAAGTTTATTCACACTTATTATTATTCACTTATATTATTATGAATGGTTTTAAATTAACTTGTATATATAGGTGGATATTTCCCTAAATCCTCCCAAAAATGTTAGTTTTACATGGTCGACCTAGTCGACCCTGTACGTTTTAAGGGACAATTCACTAGGTCTTAGCTAGGTCAACCAAAGGGATAACAAAATCAAAGAGTGAAAAATACCCCTAGACTATACAAGGTCAACCTAGTTGACCTAGTATATTTGACTATCCAAAATGGAATTAAGGAAAGAAAAGGAGGATAAAGCATGGCAAAAGACTAGAATGGGTGAGGCTAAGAAGAATACACTTAGGGTAAATGGTTTTAGGAGATGAGTATGTATATGGTCAATGGAAAAAGGGTAAAAAATATTAAGAAGCACCAATGTTCTTCCCAACCCTTTCCCATTTCACCCCTTAATCCATTCACTCAGAGATATTGAGACTCGATAGGTTCATACAAGATACAAATTGTCAATAATCAATAAAATTTAAAAATATTATGTGTAGACAATGTCACTGTTCCCACGTGTGGATGCGTTAGAGGGAGTTGTTATATGGTTGTGATAACATTAGTCCCTAGTTTATTTTCACTAAATTTTATATCATGCATTGAATCACATAAAAATATATGCAGGTGAAAAGTTGGGATCCCAGGTTGTTTGACATTATTTCCCCATACTTACCCAAATTTGTAATGTGGCAAGAAGAGCTAAGTAATCATATTGATGGTGGCATATTCATAGGTGTGGATGTTTCAGGAGAAGGTGATCATATGGGTTTTTTCATTTTTATTCCTAGTTGATTTTTGATAAATTTTAGGTTAAGTTTTGAAGTGCGACAAAATATATGCATGTTCAAAGTTGGCCTCCCAGATAAGTTTTTTTAATAGTTGGTTCTATGGTAGAAAAAATTGAGTGAGCATTTTAATGTCATTATATCTCACACATGTGATGGTTTTAGGAGAAAATTGTCACATGTTTTGATTCTCCTATGTGAGAAGATCATATGGTCCAAATTTTAAAACATGCACTTGAGTGAAGTAAAAGATATAGAGGTGAAAAGTTTACCTTCCAAAAAAATAACTATGGTCCCCATACTTAGCCAACTATGCATGAGGTTAAATTTTAGGAGAAAGTGGAGATCCAATGGTACACAAGATTTAATACATAAGCATCTATGATTCATAAAAATTCAAAGAGGTCAAAGTTTTTTATGGTTAAACTGGTAAAAATTGAGCTCCTGACAAAAGGATCAACAGAGCATGTTTATTCCAAGATGTCAGGATGCTACGAGATGAAGAAAAGTGTTTGAGGTTTAACACTAAGAAAAGGTAAAATATAAGGATCCAATGGAAAAAAGGTGTTCATATAGATTGATATAATGGTGTGCATTGCATAATAAAGACCTATCTAATCTATAGAGATCAATGGTGCTCGTTGAGTCAATATTGGAAGATTACATGAGATGAGGTCAACTATTAGATGTTTAAAATCTGGGAATTAGTTCACTATGCATTAAATATCAAACAAGATCAACGTGAATGTTTAATATAATATTTGAGGACTCAATATGAGAGCATGGTGTTCGAGGTTTAACTATGACCATTTACATTTGAATATTTGAATTTGTAAGGGAAAAACCAGTGCTCTATATTTTAGCCATAACTTTAAATCTATGCAAAATTTGATCATGGTATAAAAAGATAAATTGTAGAGGAATCCAAATATCATATATAAATATATATTTTAAGATATTAAATTGTGAATGGATATAGTTTGTAAGGTTCAAATTTGATTATGTGTTCGTGTGTATTCTACAAATAACTTGAGAAGATTGTTTGAGCTTGTTTTGATATTATTTCAATAACTATTGGTGAATTGGATATTGGGGAGTGTTTTAGACTCCATGAAGATGATTTTTGTGAATTATGAAGGTTTTAAAAATCATATTAAGTGTGAACAAATGTTTATAATTTTACTATGTATTCATTCATGGTGATTGTGTGCACAGAATGTTGATTGAGCTTGAACAAAAGAGTGAAATGATGTCTATAAGCATTTGAGGATGACAAAGGGGTCATGTGGAGTGGAAAAATTCATTTGGAAGTGTTCCTATGCTATTGGTTTTATTTATGATGTGCTAAATGGGTGAATAGGTCTCCATGAGACCTATAAGAGCTACAAGGGCCATCACACACTTTGCTTAGTGGTGACCCATAGATGTTATGGCTCACCTCTGAAGATTGTATTGAGTTATGTATTCATATGATAGATGCATTGAGGATTAATACATGCCTAATGTCTGACTAAGATGTTGATAATAATGATATCTCTATAAATTATGAAACCAAATGTGTTATTTTCTAAACTTGGAAAAAGGCTTGTGTGTGGTGTTTTGCATTTGAGAGCATAGTGGGGTGAAACAAAGGAAAGGGTGGGAGACCTATGAATAATTTGAAGATTAGAATAGATTGAGAACTATTTTTATGACCTATAGATCATAATTCTATAGGAATAATAGTGATCTTGTTGTTTGAGTATGAGAGAAGGTGAAGCGTGATAATCAAAGATCCATTATTAGGTGTTACAAACATTAGTTCAAAGGTGGATGTGTTCATAGGTGTTTTTGTGGAAGCTCAACATCTAAGGGGGTTACTACCTCCTTCCAAGGTGAAACTTGATAAAGGTATATTTATTGTTGCATCTCAGCTAGATAGGTGTAGTAGCAAATTATGGGATTTTAGTCTCAGTAAATAAGGGATGTTAGTTCCTTGATCAATTGTAGCTAGTCTAAATTGGTTCTTGTTATTATAGGATAATAATCCAATTATAGGTTCTAGTGGGTTTTCTTCCCCAAGAGGGTTTCCCACATATTTCATGTGTTATGTACTTGATATTGCATTGTCTTTCTTGTTCATTATCATGAATAATGTGTATGCTTCTTGAATTCTTGGGGTAACTAATTAAGAGTTTTTAAGGATTGAAGTTGAAGTTAAAATATCTAGGGCTCACTTATTCACCCCTCCCCTCTCAGTGATTTTACCTCTAACACCATTTCCCATCAATAGTTTAATCAATGAAAATCTTAACTTTCATGTATGCATGTATCTATGTTTTGAATCCTAATAAGGAAATCATGAAATATTTTCTATATTGATCCTTTTATATCTATGTGTATTAAACTTCAATAGTCAATAATCTCAAATTTGGTTGCCTTTTTCCCTCACATGTGTTTATTTTTTATGTATCTTAGTGTATGCATCATGTTTTGGTTCCCTTCATGTGCATCTAATTTTAATGTATGATCTCTTCATTTATTATGTCATGTATTCATCAAAGTCTTCAATTTTTTACATTGCCATCTCTACTCAATCACTAAAAATACACATACAAACCCATGGCACCACCATATGAATATAGGATTCATCTGAGCATGTAATCATCTCTTTTCACATGCATATTTCTTGAATACACTATCGTATACTTATATTTCTAAAATATGTTTATACTTTAATATTTAATTTTTTTATGCACCCATGTGTGCTTATTTTTGATGCATTATTTCTTATAGGTTCCATAGTATTCCAAATGTATTTTTAGTTTTTCATTTGTTTTTAATTTTTGTTTGGAGTTTGTATTTGATGTAACATAAAAATAGTATATTTATATAGTTATTATTTATGTTGACATAAAATTTTCAATGTGGTTATAGATAGTTATGTAGTTCAATTGGAATCTAGATAGAGATCATGTAACATAAATGCTTTTATTATGTGAGATTATTTTTTATATGCATTCATAAAATTTTAGAATTAGGTGTATTCATTCACATTCATAATACACATTATTCATTCACATTCATGATACACATTACATATATATTTCATATTCTAACTCTCTTTATTTATATATTATTAGAACAAAATTTAAACTTCAAAACATCTATTTACTCCATATATCTCCACTATCTACTATATTATCACTCTAATCTATGCTAAAAAAATTATCTTTATACTTTGTATCCTTTGTTTCTCTCTTATGTCATTTTATTTAGTTATATCCTACCATATTATAGTATTGTGGTATAAATAATAACTAGATAATTTTTACATATCAATGGTCATATATTTTAAATACATTCCTTTTCTTCATATATATTATATTGTATTACCATAAGTGACCATACCATACCAATTTCCCTAGGTTAATAAAAGCATTTTTCCTATTTGCCTAGAGATATATTGTGTTGTTGTAGTAGGGATGGAATCTCTATGGTGATTCTATGTAAATTATACATACTAATGAATAATCCTACCAACATTTTCACAAATTTAATAACTTTATATTTTCATTAAGACAAATCTTGAAGAATCATAACATGTATCATCAAAAAAATTCAATTACCACAATGTCAAAAATACAGAAAAATTGTGTTTCCTAGGTGAATCACCCCTCCTTGGGTAAATATTGTTCTTATTTGTCTTCCATATCATTGGAGAAGGTTTTACCAGTTCAATAGTATAGAATTAGTGTCCATGATATTATACTCTAATTTTGTAATGAACCATTACAGCAAAACCATGAGGCATTAGTGAAATCCACCCATCATGATCATAACATCCCACCACACTTTCAAAACCTAAATTATGGGATAGATTTTCACTCATACACCTGGATCCCCCATAGGTAAAAGCCTCAGATGAACATTTCTATGATATTTTAACCACCTACTCCATGAATTGAACCTGGGTGGAGTCTATGATACCAAATATAATGAACCATTACACCAAAACCTTGAGGTGTTAGTGAAATCCGCCCACCAAGATCTTAAAAAATGTAATATTTTCCTTGGCTAGAATAACCACATCTCTTATAGATGGTGATGTCTCTAGTGTTTAGTAGTATTTTTCATGTAATACTATGTAAATTTACATCTTATCCATCTATGTATGTAACATTGTTTTGTAATCCTCTATTTATTCAAAGATGACTATCTATTTAATTTTTTTTCTTTGTATTCATTGTTATATTAATCCATTTCTCCTATTATTTTTTGAAATAAATTTTATTAGCATAAAATCTAGTGTAAAAAATATTGAGATATCTCTCTATATCCTCTAGTTCTTTCTTTTATTCTTAAGTCCAAAAATACCAACTGATAGAATATGTAAAGTATGTGCTTACCCCTTCCATGACTTTCCATAGCTTTTCTATTTGATATATGTATTACTTACTATTTGTCTAATTTTACCATAGTAGAGGACCCAATTATTACTCTCTATATTATTATATAGACTCTACTTTGATGAGGTTTTGGTATACTATAACTCCAACATGGATGATGAATTTTTCACAATCTCCTCTAGTTTTTGCTATATTGGCTATATTGAATCTGGATTGTATTATGGCCTAACATCAGTTAAGGATGTGAGAGACATTTTAATTCCTTCCTAAAAATTCATACACCATGTAATCTAATATATATTCATTCTCTAAATTATATTCTCCCCAAATTATTATTTATCGATTGGTTTGAGCTTCTTTAGATATATCACAATATGTCATCCTAGAGTGGGTTGTAGGAATCTAGGAGGCACCATGATAGTAGAATTTAACTAGTTAAAATGAGATAATTATACCTTTATTATTATTAAAGTGACCCTTATTGTAGTTTAACTACTTAAAATAGTTCCTATTTATCCCAAGTCACTCTTATTTATCTCCCTTGTATCTACTAAACATGCAAATGCACTAGTTGCTAATTTTTCTCTTCTCTTCTTTTCATCATTGGATTTTATTTTTCCATCTTTTCTTGATTCTTGTTATCTTGTTTTTAATTCCTCAAATTTTATTTTTCTTCCTTACTTTTTATTCTTATTCCTCCATATTTTTATTTTCTTCTTCCTCTTTTATTTTTTTCTCTTCTTTTTCCTTCCTTTTCTTTTCCTCCTTTTTCCTTTTTTATTTTATTATCTTACTCCTTTTGTTTTAACTCTATTTATTACCTTTATTTTTGGTCTTTCTCTACATCTTCTACTTCTTTCTAATTTTTCCCTGTCTAGCTTTTCCTATTCTATTTTTTATTTTGCTTGTGCTTCTCTTTTTTATTTTTTATTTTCTAATATATATTGAGATGTCCTTATATAAAGCTTTGTAATTTCTTGTATTTTACTATTTTATTCTTATAATTCCATTCCCATTTATTGAATGGTATATTCTTCTATATCTTTTAGTAAATGGAGTTATTTTTGCTTTGATAATGTCTTTGTCACCAAGTTGGTTTTCTATTTTATTCTTAACTCTATTTTTTGAATCTATCAGAGTCTTTTTTTGTCTTTAGGGAACATGGTTATTCCATCTAATACCTTCTCTAGTGCTTCTTCTTGATATTTTTATACAATCATTTTAGCCTCTATGTTCTTCTCTTAGGCTTTTTTTACTACTTCCTATAGGTTTTCATGTAATCCCCTTATTATATCATCCAAATTGAATGGACCTATGTCTATGATGTCCAATATTTATCTTATTATTGTTTTATTTCTTCCACATTTTCACTTTTATAAATATTTTATAACCTTGGTACATCATCTTTCTTCCTACACTCTTCTATGAGTGTGGCCACATCATGAACCCTTGTTAGCCCCATAATTTTGACTAAGTGTTGTCTAATTTTAGCACAAAACTAGCATGGTGTAGAAGGACCATGGCATAGAAGAACCATGGTGAAAAACTGATAATCATATAAGCACTATGGCATGTGACCTATGAGGAGTAAGAGGACAAAAATGAAAAGTAACTAGTGTGAGAGGACCTAGTTAGAGGGGAATGAGTCATAGGGAACCTGAGGATGTAGGACTTAGAATAGTACTAGAAGAATAAGGGAGCACATGGGAAGTAGGATTAGGAAGAATGGTTCATATGGGTCACTCTAACCTTATTGATAGGAAGTTTTTCACTAGCCCACAAGTAGAGAAACATATGGTAGAAAAAATATAGCATGGACTAAGGATATAGGGTGTACAAAGGCCTAGATCTGTAAGAAGAACTAATTATTAAGCACCATGACTTTTAGTCTATTGAGAGTTCATTGGCCAATTATTTATGCCATTAATGTTTATAAACCCTTGGTCAAGGAAAAACAAGTATAAATACACCTATTTTTAAGCATTATCAGGACAAATGGATTTTGGGATGTTATTGTGAAAAACATATACCTTTCTATGGGTTAAGCTTAATATATGAAAATAACAGGCTTTTGTTAACTTATTATTTTTTGATGAACAATGGTGTGAATTCAGTGTTGGATTATATACGATTTATAACCTATCACATTTTATTTTCTAAGATAACTAATGCTAATAGAAAATGATAATATTATGTTTAGTAATATTAATCAAACCTAGAACTCAAAGGATCAAGGTAGTCTATTTATGATTTTATATAATCCCTATTTGATTAGCATAAAGAGAAGACTGTGAACACGTTATCCAAAATTTGAAACAAAACATATGGGAATTGATATTTTGTTGCACGTTTCAGGTGAGTGAAAAAGACATAAATCTTGCATGAAAGGGCCAACACACTAGCTCATTAGGCTAGACTTTAGCACCAATCTAGAATTATAAAAAATAACTCAACATTTTGGTTTCATTACCAGGATTTGAAGCACTTGAATCATAGTCATAGAAAAATGTTTGAGCATATTATGTTGGATAATTAGAAGAATGGGTTACCAGTGTTCAAGATAATTTTTTAGTTCTTTATCTTGAGCCAAGAATCTGTACAGGTAGTGGGTAAAATAGAATCTCTAAAGTGCATTATATGAAACATTATTTTTAGAGGTCCTAATTTTTTTACATGCCTGGTTGATAGCATATGATCAAGGAAGATCAAGGAATCTTGGAAGGATGAAGTCTTGGATGCTAGAATGATAAAGGGATTTAACATGACTTGGATCCCTGTGGATGTGAGTAGTCAAATTTTGTTGGAAAGGAGTTATGAATAGCTACATTTTAGAGTATGTTGTAACTTTTTATTCATGCCCTAAAGAATCCAAGTTCTAATTCCTTCGAGAACCATGTGGTTGTTATATTAAGATTTTTGATTTTGAAATTAAGAAGGTATTTGTTGATCTTGGAATCAAAAATATACCAATGGAGAGATAAATTTTATTGTGCATGAGCTACACATTTGGAAGGGGAAAATAGTGTTAGAGTAAAGCATGTAATCTTGTTTTGGAAGTTTGTTTATTGTTAGAGATACTATTATATTTTGTGCATGTATTTGTTGATTGCATAATAATAATAAATTCTATTTTATAGTTTTTTCATGAAATAATATTTTTTTTTCACAAAACAACCTACCTTTCCTATTAAATAGGAACTCCCATGTATTTTTGATTTGGTCATTGTGGAGACCCACACAGATAATTATGAATATATTATAGAGATTCTTTTATGTATATTTTGTTCTCTATGTATAATGTATGTGTTATAGAAGCTATGTTAATGGTTTGAAAGAGAGATCCTACTGGTTATGAGTTTGTTTTGAACTTCAATATGGTATCACAGCCTTCTTCTTTGCCATTACTCAACATGTTTTTATTTAGACTTGGTTGTTCTTGAATAATATTCCACGTACGTTATTCTTTACTTTAAAGACATTATTTAGCCTGGATCCACTTTTGTTACCTTTGCAATTATGTGTAAATGATTTTTTCATCGAACATGATTTAAACCTTGGACACATTATCTTATTTCATTGGCATTAGACTTGCATTATTCAAAACATGTACATTGTTATTACTAGTTTTATGGCCCATACATATTTTTTAAGAATTGTTTTAGATAATTCATGTTTGGTGGCTTGTTAAAGCCATACATCTGATTAGTGCTTGGAAATAATTATTTTTTATTTTTGAATTGCATTATTTTTTGATCTAGCATCAACCTTGTTTTTTGGTGTTATATAAATCTTCATTTCTAGACTACATCAAGTCTTTTTGTATCAATATTTGTTTCATTTGAAGATAAGAGTTCTAGATACTCATATTTGATGCATCAATATAGGTGACATTAGAGATAGCTTTGATGGTGTTGATATGGAACCAATGTTTATTAAGTGTGTTATTTTGATCCAACAAAGAGTTTCATAATGGAAACATAATGTTAAAACATTCTTCTTTTGTGAATCTTATTATCCAAATCAAGGTATACATGAGGAAGAAATTTTTTGGTGAGGTGTCATGGGTTGTTGATTGAGCTTGGTTAAATTTGTCTTGGACCTCATCAACATCAGTGTTACAACCTAACTCATCCCCTATAAGTCAAGAATTTTTTTTTACAATAAGCATAGGATAAAGGAGCTAGATATGTCTTCAAACCATTTTACCAGGCCCATCCTACTTGATCTCTATGTCGAGGGTGAGATACTCATGCTTATCATGTTCTCTAACCACTTAATTGGAAAAATATTTCAAGTATATTTTTTGTTTAATGATAATGAAGAAGAACTAGATTTGAGAGAGAATTCTAGCACAATCTTAGATAACTACGACTTTAATTTTTACCTAAGTAACAACTAACTCCCGAGTAAGGAATATGGAGTGTTTTTGGAATATTCAAGATTAATTATTGGAGGTAAATACTCACCCATAATTGCATCAAAAACCTTATGATATCTTAATCTCTACAACCCTCTCTACTCAAATAAATGATGGTTCACACAAATAAAATGTTGTTTAAACTTACAAAGTGTTCAAAAATAATGACTGACTCATAGCCCTCAAATAACTGACAAAGGAGGGTAATGTGTATAAGGATTTAAAATAATATTTTTCCATCCATATTTTGGAGTGTATAGTCATCCAGGTTGACATCTTTGTTTTTTATGAAGCACTTATCCTTGAGGTGAGATCCAAGGATCAAACCTCTCTTAACACCCCAAATTTGGCTTGATCCTACCAATGGTCAAACATTCCACCTTTTCACATGGCCTTCTAAGATCCAAGACATGCCTTCCAAAAATCAAGGCACATGACCTTTTTTACGCAATGGGGCATTTCTAGCTAGAAAGGTTATTTTTTTTAAAGTGGGGACAAAAATATTTGTGAAGGCCACTATTGATTGTGTCAAACATCATTTTTGTGGGGGGCTTTATATTAAAGTGTGGCCAACATCATTTTTATATGGTAATCATTGTAATAGGGGTGTTGTTCCATTTTTAGTGGTGAAAGACATTTTTGGAGGTGATTTAGAGATCTCATTTTATTTTTTCAAAAAAAATTCATAGAAAACAATATTATCATTGTAAGGAAGATTATTTTTTTCCTTGTCATTTTATTTTGATTTTTTTTAAGATTGGAGGATGAGGTTCGGTTTGGTAGGGATAGAAACCCTATAATAATAAAACAAACCTATTATTTATCCTCTTTACCTTCATTTTTTTTGAGGTCATTGTTATTGTGCTTGTACTATCTTGGCCCACTTGTCATCACACTCTACTTTCACTCACAGATGCATTTTTGGTAGAGTTTGACATCCCATTTTTTGAGTGTGAATTATTTTTTGTGATACTTTTGTACTTATAGATGATTTTTTTTATAGAGCCCAATGTCTTACATTCTTGAGTATGGTTTTGTGTCACACTTCTCTATTGTTTTAGGAGTAACTCCCTTGTTCTTGATGGCAACTTCTATAAATTGATCACATTCTAGGTTTTATGCATCATCTAGTTTTTTTGTTATATGGGATCTTTAATTGTGGTCACACTAAGATTCATGGAGTATTTCTATTCATGTTTATATATTCCATTTTAAGCACTTAATATTTCATTGTTAACTATCCCATCACCACCATGGCCATTTTATTGAGAGATATTTGTTTTGTATCTTTAGTATTTTTTTTATAGTTGACAATCTCCTTCAGATATGTTATGGAGTTTGAACTCCTTCTAAAGAGTATCTATTTTGGTGAATAAAATGTTAGTGTTTGAGTAGTGGATTTAACCCACTCATACATATCTTTTTGCATCATTCCACCCAGTCATTAGTATGGGGGGTATGGTGCAGATCTTGCTTCTTCAATTGTCATGTTCCTTTTTAACCTTTGGTGCACTGTACCTTATGGTAATAGACCAAATTCAATTAGTTAACTATTTTACACTATCAACACCTCTGATAGTCTCTTTTAATAAGAGATATTATGTTTAATTCTATTGTCAGTTATTTTTCATGATCGAGTAGTGGATCTAGACCACTTGTGAAGATTTGAGTTCTATTGAGACTTTTGAGTCCACTGAGTGTATTTTTATTTGATGAACTTCATTCCATATAGTGCACCTCTTCAACATTATTTTTAGTATTGAGTTGTTTGATTTCTTGGGACAACTTGTAGCATATATTTTTTCCTCTCTTGATCTTTAGCTATTATTACTAGTTTTAGGGTACCTTACGGTGATATATTTCATCCTTGGTGACTCTTTTTACCAATGTTTTTAATTTAGTGTTTTTATAGAGTTAGCCTTTTAAAAATTACTATTTCCTATTTGACTTGGTGGTTACAATGATTTATCATCCATGTAGTTTGGTAAGATGTATTGGTTACCATAGGAACACTTTGTATTTCACTATGATTTTGTACATGGGTACCTGATCAGGCCTAGTTGCTAAGACCCATGATTTTTTTTGCTTTCTTTTTTTTCACTACCTATTATGTGCTTAAGGGAGGGTTTTGGAGTATAGCATGCAATATTATTTTGGGATTTTTTTAATCATTGGAGATACTACTATATTTTGTGTATGTATTTTTTGAGTACACAATAATAATAGAAACTCCTATTTTATAGGTTGTTCATGTAACAATATTTTATTTCATAAAACAACCTACCTTTCCTATTAAATATGAACTCCCATGTATTTTTTATTTGGTCATTGTGGAGACCCACATGGATAATTGTGAATACATTATAGAGACTCTTTTGTGTGTATTTTATTCTCTGTGTACAATGTTTGTGTTATAGAAGTTATGGTAATGGTTTTTAGGAGAGATATTGCTAGTTACGAGTTCATTTTGAACTCAAATAAATAATATTTGGTATAATATGATGGGTTCAAAATGGTAGCCAACTAGTGTGAATTACATAAATGGAAGTATGATGAAGCCCAATAAAGGATTATAGGAGTTAGGGATGTGGGAAGAGATCGAGAGTACTCAAAGAGTGTTGTTAAGATATATAGGGAAGTAGAAACACATGAGGAACCCATCGCTTTCAATCCATGTTTTATTCCACTTATATCCTACAAAAGGAGAAATAAGATGGATGGCAGGAATTGAGGAACCAAATTTAAACCAACTAGGCTCCCCCACCATAGTGCATGCTCACAATTTTGAGTTAGATGAAGTACACATACAAATTTGGGTTATAGATAGTTTGGAATTAGAAACTGAATCAATAAGGGATAGTGAAATTGAGACTATTGATGATTATTTAGAATTAACACTCTTTTTCCATTTTTAAGGGAATTATATGGCATAAATTGGGATGCCTAGTGTACTAGGCCTACAAGCATAGAATACAGGCCCTAATTTGAGTAATCAACCATCTACCATGCCTCACATCACAAGAAATACTATTAGAGGTGTTGGAGGTGGACTAGGAGGTAGTATAGGAGGTAGTGGATTTCCTCCTCAAGTGGCCAAGGCTAGAGGTTCATGAAAACCACCCATTTAATCACCTTAATTTAATATGGTGTATTATGAGATGATACTACACTTACCAAAGTATCGAAGTATAGATAATATAGTTGAGCACATCCATAAATTCAAACTAATTTAGAGGGCATGAGGACTTACATCCTCTAAGCATAAGGCCACATAAGTTGTAACTATGCTTATAGATCACATGCATAAATAGCATTACATGCTCAACCCTCAACAAGTGGCATTTGACTATGACCAAATAAAGATAACTTTCCTTTAGGAGCTTGACATTCTTGAATTCGAGCAATAGAGCATAACAACGCTGAAGGACATAAAGCAAGGACTCACTAAAAGTGTGCATGAGTATGATGCAAGTTTTATAAATTTATTTTCTAAATTGTCATTTGAAATTAATGCTACTCAATATTTATAATGGTTTGTGGGAGGATTGTTAATTCCTTTCCATTGAACCTTGCCATAGAGGATTTTCACTAGTTCGCACTAGGCTTTAGATGCTATTCTCTATACTGAGGTAGTTGGAAGCATTGATACTAGGATTAGTCCCTTTATGGAGACCCAAATAGCCATAATGGTGTCCCAAATTGAAAATTTTATGGTCAATAATGCACATGAAATACATAGTGGTGTTTCATGTATATATTGCAGATCTAAAGGTCATACACAGAGTAATTATCCACATAAAAACATCCATGTAGTATTTAAACAAACATGTGAAATATGTCATGAGGAACATGATGTCCACTCTTATCCTCTTCTATAACAAGATATGCATAATAAGGTGTCTAACTGTTGCAAGATCTATGATGCCTATTCTTATGACACTAATGATTGTTTCTTGATTAGTCACATCCATGAAGCTTGAGTGCATAACATGTGCCAAACCTTAGTATAAAATACTCAAGATAATGGTGGCTACCATGGATTAGGAAGAGGGTGAGGATGATGAGGGGTTTTTTTCCCACCCAAGACTTCTTATAAATGTGGGGATCTAAACCACTATCAAAGTAATTGCCCAAATTACCTAATGTGCACTTTTTGTAAAAAGGACCACCGATGGAAGAGTGTCCTGACTTATATATGTCTATCACCAAAGAGTGAAATGAAAATGGCACTGGTATGATTTAAATTGATAAACCACATTGACATACACGATCAACCATCCTTATAGTTTAAGAGGTAAACATTACTACTCATAGTGGGGGATAGAGCCAGTTGATAGCTAATCCTATTGAGAAAGTGCAATGAGAAGAACTATGAGATGGAAAGTATCCTGATGTTTAGTAGTAAAAATATCACCTCTAAGATACAATGGAACTCATATGAGAACTTTAGGGAGAGATTTAGTTCCTCAAAGATAAAGATGTAACACAACATTTCATTATACAAAGGTAAGTTGAACCTCAACATGTGGTATGAGATGACTCTTAAGAATTATGCAAGCATATGTTGGATGAGTATATTATCCCACATCTTAGCATTTTGTTTAAGAGTCAATCCTAAATACCAAATGAGGTTCACCTTCACATCACTAGGCAAAGTGAAGATAATCATTTAAATTATTCTTGATAATAAAACACTCCTAGTTCCTCTACTCTCCTAGAAGATAAATAAATATTGGTTAATCATACCATCAATGGATGGGTAATCTAGGACATACCAGTAGATACCAACATAGAAGTCAATTTCCTCACCAAGGATAGTTAGCACAAAATGTCTAGTACAACATTACAACCTTCACCTCATGTCTTATTTATGGCAAATAAGACACACACTACATATTTGAGTCCTCCAGAATGTTACGATTGACATACTTGGCATACCATTCAAAGTAGATTTTGAGGTTATAGAGATAGCTAAAGTTGATGATTACCTAAATTTATTAAGAAGACCTTGGTGTTATGAGAATAATGTATACTTAAGCTTCAAGAAGTACTACATTAGTTTTGAAAACACTGATCAACATATTTTTATACCATTACATCAAACACAAGGCCCCCCTTACATAGATCCTATCCATGTTGATGAAGATGTAAACCATATATATAACATTACTACAAGGAACAATGAGCAAAAAGATACCATTTCATATGGCATTCTTTATTGTTTGATACTCCATCTCTCCCTACCACTACAAATAATGCATGTAATTATTGGGCTCATAGTGACTATAACCTCACTGGTAGAGTATGCAGTACCATCGCCAACCAAGAGAATGTGCTATACTAGTTCAATAAATGACACAAGTTCATTTTCCTTATCACTAGCCAAGTCATGAGGGGACCATTCATAGAGACACCAATTGAAAAACTTGATGAGGCTTGAAGGTTTTAAGGGTGGATAGAAGTTTGAGACTTCATTTAGTGCCTTTAAGAGTTTTACCACATTGATGAATATTATCTTTGATCTTTGTTTCATATCTTTGATGGCACATTTACATGATGGTGGAAAACCCATTGTGAATGACTCCTCTAGTGGGATTAGGTACAATCAACCTTACACCACTGGTTCCATCATGATAATAAAGTAAAAGGAGTAGTCAACTATAATAGAATACAAGCCCCTAAGCCCTACATCAAAGCTTGTGAAATAATGTGGTGAAATGATGAGTCCTACTTACCAAAATATTTATGGGTGCGTGAATTTTATGGAAATTTATGCACTTGGGTATGAGCATGGTACATTCATGAAGAGTGATACATGGGTACTAGGTTTTGGAATTTATTAATGGAGAATATGATCTTGGCATTATCATATTCTTCACCAAGAATGGATTTTTACCTCACCCTCCAAGCCATGCATGAAGTGTTAGTAGGTGACCTATGACCCATAAAAGAACATTTGAGGATTTTCCATTAAGACCCTAAGGAGACCCTACACTTATTTTTTGAACCATTGATACACCAATAAATTGTACCTATACTAGTCCTTGATCAAAATCTATGTGAAGAAATTTATCTAGGAAAACAAAATATTGTATTACAAGTGAAAGAAGGTGAAGGATCCAATCTGATAAATCCATTATCCAAACATTTATATATTCCTATAGACATTAGCTTATGAACTATTAAGGAAATAGGTGTTGATCTGGACAACCCCTACCATGGGCCTATTCAGACTATTTAGTGCAATATTGACTCAAAACAAAAACCAAATTTGGCTATAGTTTGAAACTATTAGAATAACATAAATAATTAAAAAATATTTGGATTACTAAAATAATATCAGGATGTATTCCCAAGGAACTATATTAAAATGAAGGAAGTCCACTCATCCTTGGGGAAGATGTATATCAAGCTAGTTGATAACACTTGAGTAGTGAAAAAATTCCCATATAGGATGAATCTTAATTTTGGCCACACATTAAAGAGGATATTATCAGTAGGCTACATGCCAGAGCAATCATTCCCATTGATGAATCGAAGTGGGTTAGTCCCATGGTGATTAGTATCAAAAAAGATAGATGCATCCATATTTATGTGGACTATTGAGTGATCAATACATCTTATGTAACAAATCCCTTTCCAATGCCATTCATAGAGGAAAACCTTGAAGGTGTTGTTGGTTGTGAAGTGTACTCCTTCATAGATGGCTTCTTGAGGTACCATCAAGTTTAAATAGATGAAGAAGACCAACCCAAGATAACCTTTTCCATTGAATGGGGATCATTTTCCTACATTTTTATACTATTTGGGTTTAAAAATTCCCCAATAGTGTTTTCACAAATAATAGTTAAAGCCTTTAAGGACTTCATCCACAAGTTCTTCCAAGTCTATTTAGATGATTGGACAATATATGGTTTGGTCAAGGACCATTGTGCTAACCTCAGGCTTATACTTGAGTGTTGTCAGATCTTATAAATCTCATTAAAATTAAATAAGTGACTATTTATGACACCTTTTGGTGTGATCTTAGGGAATATTATTTATAAAGGACTCCTAGTATACTCAACAAAGGTATATTTTATTTTTTACCTTCTAGTGCCCTAGACTCAACATGAGGTTTATGCCTTTCTGAGCCACATGAGTTATTATAGAAAGTTCATTCATAGTTATGTAAAGATTTCCATGGCCATGGAAAAACTTCTAAATTAGAATGCACATTTTATATGGACTTGCTCTTGTAAGGACACCTTTGAAACACTCAAGGAAAAGCTGGTCACTACTCCTATTCTCTAACTCCCCAACTAGACAAGGCCATTTCATGTCCATGTTGATGAATATGGAATTCCTGTTGGTGTAATCCTTTCATAACCAAGTGAAGGTCACCTGGATCACCCAATCTACTTTGTCAGTGGGAACCTCACACCATTTGAAAGAAACTATACCACTATAAACTGTAAAGCATTGTCAATGGTCTACACTTTGTAGAAGTTTAGAAAGTACCTATTAGCCACTCTTTTTATTTTCTATACAGATCATGAGGCTTTTAAGTACCTTTTCAATAAACCCATACTACATATATGGATCTATTACTAGATTATTTTATTCTAAAAATTCCAATTTTTAGTTATGGTGAAACTTGGGAAGGCCAATTGTAGACCTAATCACCTATCACAAATTGAGAATATAGAACCAACATGAACCATAGAGGATTATCTTCTTAATTTATAGTTTTTTTTCATTACATAGGTACCTAAATAATTTGAATACATTATGACATTATTGACAACTAGTTCTATGCTTGACTATCTCACCTCACAAGCCAAAAAGCAACTCATGGTTCATGCTGCACCTTTTTAGCTTATAGAAGGTTAGCTTTAAAAAATAGGCCATGATTAAGTTCTTCAACATTGTGTAATGAAACATGAGCACCTTGAGGTACTTCATGAAGTTCATGAAGGTATTTATGGTGGAGACTATGCTAGAGAGGCTACCATGCAAAAGGTTTTGCTAGCTAGATTATGGTGGCCAACTCTCTTCCAAGATGCTAAAGCATATGTTAAGTAATGTGGCATATGTCAATGTGTAGGCAAACCTGATTGGAGAGATGTTATGCATCTATGATCTATCCCTTCTTAGGAACCCTTTGAAAAATGGGCTATTGATTTTGTTGGTCCCATCACTCTAGCTAGATGGTGGATAGGTTCTCAGTATATCAATGTAGCAATGGGCTATCTTATGTGCTAGGATGAAGCCATAATGATAAAGGATTATACTAATACTACTATGTTGTTAATTTGGGTGAATGTTATAACTTGGTCTGGATGCCCCCTCAATTTCACCACTAATCATAGAACCCACTTTTTTAATGAAATAATTTGCATCTTGTTGGCTGAGTTCATGATCACACACCACAAAACAACCCCATATCACCCACAAGCCAATGGAACTACTAAATCTTTCAACAAAATCCTAGGTACCACTTTGACAAAGAAATATAACATTATCCAAATGGATTTGGATGATAGGGTTTCTATAGTTCTATGGGCTTACCAAACAACCTTCAAGCACCTAAATAAAATCACACCATTTAAATTAGTGTATGGCAAGGAATCAGTCCTACTAGTAGAGTTCTTGGTACCATCTCTGTGTATCATATACGTAGGATAATTAGATGAAGAATCATCTTTAAAATCACACCTAAACACTTTATTGTAACTAGATGTAGCTCGATTCCTCAAACATTAGAGCTAGGATGTATAAAAATACAAGTAGAAAGCATGCCATGATCACCATATAAAGAAAAAGATATTTTTTGTAGGAATAAAAGTCTTTTTATATAAATCTAGGTTCATGCACCACCTAGAAAAGCTCTGTATAGACTAGGATGGCCCTTTTATAATACATAGCATTAGACCTACTAGATCATGTCAATTACAAAGGATGGTGGTCAATTCTTTCTTGGCAATATAATATAATTTGGCTTCAGCCATATTTCACTTCAAAATAGTTTAAGTTTTTGTAATCAATAAGGCTTATGCCATTAGTTTAGGATTTACTGCTTTCAATAGAAGCATTGCCTTTATTATGTGCAACTTTTCCTTTTTTAATTTTGTTTTCAAAGTTCTTGTTCTTTTCATGGAGGACCAAGACACATTTTAGTGTGGGGTAAGAAGTCATGTTTAAAAAGGCAAATATTAAAATCATGCAAGTTACTTAGGTGCATGAGTTACAAGGATTCACAAGTGATTAAGGGTGTGTAAGGTACAAAAGGCACATGAGTCATTTAAGGCATGAAGGGGTAAATTTCCTACCATAATTCAAAATTTTAAAAGAGATATCTATCTCCCACCTCAAAAAAAGTACATGACATAGTTGTCATCCACTTCAAATAAAGGTGGGAGATAGGATGTGCCATTAATATGGAAAGAATAGTTATGGAAAAAATGTGCTAATGACATGATGGGATAGTAATTTTAATGCATTAATTACAAAAACCAAGTATCCAAATATGGAAATCATTAAGGATCTACATTTATGGGTGATGGGAAGGCATTAATGAGGATAAACCCCTCTTAAAGCCTATAAATAGACACGTAAAACTCATTTTACACTTTAACTTTCATTTAAATTTATATTATTAGAGTCAAAGATCAAGTGACTACTAGAGCCAAGTCAATATAATCCAAAGCCAAGAAAAGATATTTCATATCCTTAGCAAACCATGTAGGGCATTACCAAGTTGAGAAGAGACATTCTAAGTCTGGTTCATTAGAAAAGTGATAGTTTTCAAAGTTGTAGGTTGTAGGTCCACCATTAAAGGGTGTTTAATCCTAAAATTCTAAATAAATAATATACAACCATGTATTCTTTTAGAAACATTGGATGGTTGTGCATTAACTTTCAGGCTCTTCCAATGGTAATGTAGCCTAAGAAAAAGGCCAAAAGACTTAAAACCTTGCCAACAATACCAAAATAAGAAGAGCTGAGTAGAGGAGATTGGGTGCCAATTAGGGAAGAGAAACTATAAAAATAAGTACAATGTGTAGAAGAAGTATGGTGCACAAGGCAAAGCATTCCTAATCATCTTCTGTGTAGAAAGTTTAAGTGTCCCCACCCCTATCTCTATTAATTGAAGAGATGCAATATCTAGATTTAGTGTTACACATAGAGAATTGGGTATCTAAGGTCTCTACTTATACTATCTTTTACTACAATCATTACTAACTTGGCATTGAGGTTGAGCTCTAAAATGATTACCGAGTGGAGACCACTAACACTAGGAAACAAGTGGTGTATGATCTCATGATCTTTAACCAGCTTGATGCTACAAGATTATTTTAGCTATCCAATTTTCCATATTTTGGTAAGCCCATGGAGGTAGTTCAATTCCTTCTTTCATGCATTTGTGAAGACTATATTTACTTCACTAGGTGCAACATGAATATCACACTAAAAGGATCATCAAGGTCAAAAGACTACAGTACTTGAGGATGATAATAATTGATGACTTGGCCAACATTGAGGAGATTTAGAAGACCACCATAACACTAATGTATCAAAAGCATGGTCATGACATGCATATCAAGAACCTAAAATATCCCACCTTCTAGGTTATGATGTAGATAATCATAAACAAGATCGAAAGGACTGATCATTGGAAAGAGGTTGACATGGTGCACCTCTACATTTCTCATCAGGTCTCAGAAGGGTTGAATTACAAATGGGTTATGTACTTTGACTAGAATATTTTTTAAGATGCATAGAAGACCCATTGAATGCTGAAGTATAGGTTTACATGGGGGTGATCCTCTTCTTAATGGTTTTTGACAAAATTGGGGTGTCAGACTATATCTTTGGAGCACTAAAGTGGGTGTACACTACCATGCACAAGTCCCCATTGAATTCTACAAGGTGTTTACATTCCTTGGTCATATCACCCCCTCATACAAGATCAAGATGAGGTACTAGTTTGATGGGATGAAGGAAATGTTTGAGGATGAGTGGTGAAATCCCATGGACTTGCCCCCTTTAGCTGTAGAGTAAGAACAATTTGTTGTAAATTAACACTTATCCCTCACACATATCTAAATGAAACCATTTGAAGAGATCTCAATATGGATTAAGTTACCATATGCCTTTTTTGTGTGATACTTCATAAACTTTGTCAATTAGATATACGACATGTAGATTATCATCCTATAGGCTAAAATAATAGACTCAAAGATTCACACTCTTCATAAATTATTTGTATATCTAGGAAATAAATCCTACATGGAGAAGATAGAGACAAACGTAACTAACATTCAGGTTAAGCAAAGATTAGTGGGGGAGTAAATTCAAAAATTATTCTACATGTTAAACCCTAGAAATAATCCACAAGGTGGGGACCCTAAGGATAAACTTCCATCAACACCACCCTTGAAGAAGAAGTAGTTAGATATGGGTGCTAGTACAAATGGGCATCAGGCCCCGTAGAAACATCAAAATACTACAAAAGTATAGTCCTCTAGACCTACGACATCTCATCCCTCTATGCCACCTCCACATCATCCTTCACCATCTCCATGTTCATCTTCATCTCCCCACACTTCTGCACATCCTCCATACTCTATGTCTCCAAACTCTTTGCATTTGTTCTCTTCATCTCCCCAACCTACTCCTCCTCTTTCTCCACCACCTTCTCTACCTCCACCTTCTTAACCCCCACCTTTTCTACCTCTACCACCATTTCCCCTAAGTGATTATACTACAAGAGCTACCCAGTAGCATCCCCCAAGGCAATCACCCTAATAAGAAGTTCCTAAGGTGTAGGTCCATAGCTCATGTTTTGATTTCATGGAAACTCCCTCCCTGACACAGGAGGAGAAAGTCACCTATGATGATTCACTAATTGATGCTAAAATAAAAAATGACAAGGATGGGGATGGTGAATAATAAAGTGAGATGGTTTCTAGTGGCCACAAGGAGGCCAAGCTTGAGCATGACCCTAGTAAGGGGGAGGGACTGACGAAGGCCTTAGAAGAGTAAGATGGTAGTGTGGTGGGCAATACATATGAGTGTTACCAATTTGGAATCTAAGATAAGATGATCTATCTTTAGCCACACTTCATTCCCAATGAGGCAATTATGGAAACAAGGAAGAAAGTATCCTTCCTACTTGATATTTATAATGAGGGGCACAAGTTCAAACTCTCATAGGGTAGCCTTTCCTTGGGCCCAAATGCTTCAGTACTACCAAAACCAATATGTGTAGATCTACAAAATATATCCCCTCTTCTTGTAAGCACTACCTTTTTAAAGCTAGGCATGGATATTATGTGTTAGAATATTTTGTCATATTTTGATGTCTGCATGGATGAAAGGAAACATGCCAAAATTGTAGGCATGTATAGTAATGAAGTTATAGAAAAACAAGTGCTCATTGGGGAAGTGGACACATTGAAACAATAGTTCCAATAGGCCATAAAGGCAAAAGTAAAGGTCTTAAACCTCTATAAATTTTTTTTAATAAATACCTAGTGCTAGTAGATGGTGTACCTCTTGATGGGGATGCCATAGGAAATATAGAAACCCTAGTGAAACTACTACTCAAGAGATGCAAGGAGTAACCCACATTAAGAGATGAGGGATTAGAGTTGGCTGAATAGATAAACATAGCTGTCGACATTTTAAAATGCAATATATGGAGAGTTAGGGAAGTTATCCCCATTTTAGATTTATTTCTACATGGCTAGTGTGACCTAATAAATTCTTGAAGGCTTGGCTCCAATCTAAAGAATCCTAGAGGTATTAGCTCATTGATGTTGTGCTCTTAATAAAAGACCACGTTGAGCAAGAAGATAAATTTATAAATGTAATGATGATGGAGGATGTCATAAATAACATCATCAATAGTTAAATATGAATTTTATAGACCTTTGAGGACATGTTAACTAGGAGGTTTCTACACTTGAAGACATCCAGAAGGATTCCACTACATCCCTAGATGAATAAGTCAAGAAGACCGATGAGACCCCCAACCAACTTAAGGATATAAGTAAAGAAAAGGGAACCATATAAGAAATAACTATGAAAGTTCTTGAGGCATTATCTAATTATGAAAATTTGAAGAAGGAGATCGAGTATTCTAAGCCCAAAGTTTTGGAAGATGTTATCACTATTTAGTCTGGGATGGACTAAGAGTGTAGTGTAGGGTGATGTTGGCCCCATAATTTTGACTAAATGTTGTCCAATTTTGGCATGGAACCAACATGGCATAGAAGGACCATGGTATAGAAGGACTATGGTGTGAAATTTATAGGCATAAAAGCACCATGGCATAGGACCTACACAACACAAGAGGACAACAACATGAAGGAACCAGTGCGAGAGGACCTAGTCAAAGGGGAATGAGTCATGAGGAACCCAAGGACATAGGACTTGAAACAATAATGGAAGATTAGGGGAGTAAGTGGGAAGTAGGATAAGTTGGAAGAACAGTTCATATGGGTCAATCTGACCTTATTGATAGGAATTTTTACACTAGCCCACAAGGAGAAGAACACATGGAAGCAAATATATAACATAGAGCAAGGATATAGGGGGCATAAATTCCTAGATCTTTATGAATCACTAATTGTTAAGCACCATGAATCTCAGTTTATTGAGATTTCATTGGATAATTCTTCATGCCATTAAAGATTGTAAACACTTGGTCATGGTAAAACAAGTATAAATACCCTTATTATAAAATATTGTGGGATGTGATTGTGAAAATCATATACCTTTTTGTGGGTTAAGATTAATATATGAGAATAGCATGTTTTTATTAACTTCTTATTTTCTAATGAATGATGGTGTGAATTAAGTGTTGGATTATATATGAGTTATACTCTATCACATTTTCTTTTCTACGATAACTAATACTAATAGAAACTAATAATATTTTACATAGTAATATTAATAAAACCTATATCTCAAATAATCAAGGTAGTCTATTTATGCTTTTATATAATCCTTATTGGATTATCATAAAGAGAAGACTATGAACAAGTTCTCCAAACTTTGCAACAAAACCTATGAGAACTAGTCTTTCTCTACGTGTGTTGGGTGAGCATGTAAGACATAACTCTTGCATAAAAGGGCCAACGTACTAGCTCATTGGGATAGACTTCAATTTCAATCTATAATTATCAAAAATAACCCAATAACCCTTTATATAGTATCATTTCTATCACCACTTTTCCCATATACTTTTTCTTCCCGTATGAAAATTAAGTATTTGAATAAGAGACCAATGTTTCTCTACCTCTACCCTTTTTATGATTATTTTATTGTTTCCTTTCCTTATGGTCTATGGTGATGGTATTATTTTCATTTTCTTTCAACTCATTTTTAGTATAATGTATCCTATAGTCATCATAGACAACATAGTATAAACGTCTAACTCTTATTATATTTTAAATTTTCTTTTTGTTCCCTTAGATATCACCTCCATTGATTTTGATTTATTTGTTTTCAAAAAATAAGGTTAGTGCACTTAAAATACATTTTTTATTCCTTAAAGACTTATATTATGGTGGACTATTTGGATACAAATCTAGTAGTCTCTTCCTCCTATTTTTGGTTTTCTAGATCTAAGGCAGGGCTCTCCTTTTATAACCAAGTTTATATGTGTATGATTGAACCTATTCGATATAGGATTACATATTCGTATAAATATGATGTTTCTTATATTTGAAATACAATAGGAATTCATAATGTGGTGGATGTACTCTCTATATGTGGTTGGGAGTTAAAACCTACCTCACTCATGAATTAAGTTATTCTTAGATTTAGTAGTGAACCTTTGGATCCTAAGATTACAATTTATATTTGGTCATTAGTGACCTCATATGGTGTGGTGGGAATGGGTGAATTATTTTCCAAAGTATTATATGTTTGTGTTATCCTCATAAATTATGAATTTGAACTCATTAAAATACTTTTGAATAATGCCCAAAGATATTCAAAATTTATAGTTATTTGTTCCTAATAATATTTTCTCACTATAATAAATGTATTATCTTATCATACCTTTATTGGGTACTTTAAAATTTAATATTAATATGTTTTAAAACAATTTTATTTTTGTCCCATTGAATTAATCCTTGATGCCCTATGATGGTAAATGTAAAATACATTGTGAAAACTAATAGAGGAATTCATGGGTACCTAGTTTGATTTTGTAGAGATTCTCTTGGTACTACTCGCATAGGGTGGTATAAAGGTCATATTGCATGCTATTAGTAACCATATCCTAGGTAATTTTGATATTCTTTATGGTATCAAAACTCTCCTAGTTTTTGTAATATATCTTCCATGATGTCTTTTATCATGTATCAAACCATAAGGTTCTTGATTCCCTGTATGGATATATATTTGATTGGGGAATGTCCTAATGAGTTATGATATTGATTTTATGCTCTATGATTTTTAATTATAATAATTTTGGGTGATATTAAATTATTCATCAACCTCCATATTGTATAGATGACCACCGATGTTATGCAGTATTATCTATTTAAATACAACACAAATTTGTGTGCCCTAATTAATATTACCTTGATGTTGGTCTCCATGACTTGAAATTAAAAGAATTATCTCAAAACATATATTTTTATTCTATGAATAATGATAGTTACCACCATATACTTGAGTTTTTCATTTTATAGGTTCCTCTTCATTATTTCTAATATATCTAGTTCCATGGCACGATAATCAATTTTGACCAATTTGTAATAGATGTATATTTTTTTGTCCTTGTAATGTGATAGCATGGCATGGAAACTTAAAAATTATCCATCAATATTTGGGATCTTGGATTTCTTATAGGTTTAATTATAATTAGATCTCTTTATATAATCAAATCCTACTACCTAAGGAACCTCCATCTCATATTTTATGTGGGTTCAGGATTTACATAAAATTTATTTTATTTACAATTAAATTTTGGTAGAGTGTCTTTATTGAAGAATTTTGAGTTTTTATATGAGGTAAACACTATTTTTATAACTTTCCTAATATATTTGTTAAGTGTAATAGGTAAAAAAATATTTTCACTCTCATTTATTATTTCAACCCATTCTCACCTATCTTTTTTATTTTTTATCTTAACCACTTTTTCCATTTTATCTTTCTTATTATTTTTATCCATATCCTTATGTTATCCTTTTAATTTTATTCCATTATGTTGTAACTTTTTTGGTATTTCTCACCAACTACCTATTTGTTTTCAATTATGTGACTAGTTCAACTAATCCATGAGTTTCCTCCTTATGTGGAAACAAACATATCTTCACTTTTATTTAGGGGAAGTGATTTTTACCACTTTTACTTCCTCTCTTCACTAATCTAATAATTTTTTAGTTTTAATTATTAATGATAAATCATACCCTTTTCTTACATGTGTATTTTTTCCTTAGGATTTTTCATTCTATCATTTTATATTTTCTCAAAATTGCTTTCTCTTAGTTATATTTTTAATTCATTTTATGTTTTTCTAAAAGAAAATTATGTTTTATATTTTTATTCCATCACCCATAAAAAAATTTAAATTTTTCTTACCACATTTCACTATGTTAATTAATGGTGTACATTTTTTATTGTTCTCCATTCATAAATATTTTTCTTAATGTCCCTAGAAGTGTTTTCAATTGTATAAATCCTGAATCTAAAATTTATTCAATTATATTTGGTCCTAGAAATCTTATTTTTAGTTTACCAATATTTTTTATATTTATTGTTATAAATTAACACTTTATCACATGTTTTGAATGATTTTTTCTTAATATGTCGATTATTCTAGGATATATGTTTTCACTTTCCTTATGTTTGATTATAAATAGCTAAAAAAATTGTCAAGTTTTCCTAATTATATGAGTCTCTCTTGTAATTATTATTTATCATTCATTCTAAATGTTATATCTAATATTAAACTTGATAAAAACTGTACATAGGCATCACTACTTCCAATCCATATACTAACTAGAATGGGAAAAACATGGTCAATGCTTTATGTGTTGCATAATATGCTAAAAGTACTATAGGGGTTTTCATATCCCATCATATATATTTGTGTTTCATAATTTAGTTAAAAATTTCTCCAAAATTTAATTAAATGTTTCTAATATTACATTCACCTTTGGGTGACATGGAACTATTTTATTATGTTGTATCAGAAAATGCTTAAATAACTCCTTTATGGTGTTTTCATATAAAAAATTTTGTGGTTCTTATTTTATAATTGTTTTTAGGTAATACATATACCCATCAAGTTAGGTAATCTATACCTATTATAATTAATCTTATTACTTCTGTACATACCAGATTTGATAGGGACAATAAAGTCAACATCACATTTTTCCATCAAGTCAATGAAAATACTAGTCACAATGGAATTTCATCATGTGTGTTCAGTTTCCATACCCTTTGGAATATATTTAAACTTATATCATACTTATGTGCATATTTAAACATCATTTTCCACCATAGTTTGGCTAGCATTATTTTTTAGTAGTACCCCCTCCTAAGTTATGTCCTCCCACTATTCCATCATGCACCTCTCTCATTATTATTTCTTTTTCATGCAGTAATTATACCCTTCACAGAACCTCATCCATTCCCTTTTAATATGAGGATCATTTAATAAGTGTGAATGGAAATTCCTATATTAATAATATTTTACATTATTCTACCATACCCTTTTGGAAATTCTCCTATGGCTAGGAATTATGAAATTTTCCTCATGTCCTTCAGGATTGCCTCAATGTGGAAAATATGATTTATAGGAAACTCATCCTTGATTGGGCCCATATATTATCCTATGGTAATTATTGATAATTAATTGGGTCCATTTTTTATTCAACCAAGTTTAGTATAATATTAAAATCAAAATCTTAAAAAAAACATCAATCAACAACTTATTATTCCTTGTATGATAGGTCTATTCATTAGATATTTAAATGGTTCATTATCAATAAATAATATAAATGTTTTGGATAGTAGATGATGTCAAAAAAAAATTCTTACTTACACCATTACTAATGATTCAATTTATGCTTTTGAATAATTTATTTATTATTTTTCTAGATTCATGGTTGAAAGTGATACATCATGGTCAATATTACCTCATGGTTATGTTAAAATTACTCATATAGATATACTTCAAGCAATAACATGGACATGAAATGGTACCATATAGTCTATAAAAACTAGTATTATCATATTAAATATATTGTTTTGTAATTTGTCAAATGCTTATTAGATTTTTAATGTCTATTCTATTGTTTGTAATTCCTTATTTTTAATAAATATTATATGGGAATGATAATCATTGCATAAATCATAATTAATATGGGGTGATAACATTTCTACCTTATTATTATTATCACCTCTTTTTGTTTTTTTGGGGGTGGTATATTGACAATGATTTTAATTTTTAAGGGATCTACCATAAATCCCTCCTTGCAAATAACATGTCTTAATAACAATCTAAATAGAGTAGCAAAAACACATTTCTTTAAGTTTAATGAGTTGTTTAGTTATCCAAATTATTGGAACATTAACCATGATACATGGATATGGTATTTTAACAATACATATACCATCCAATCATCTTAGTATACCTATAAAAACTTGTGAATAAACTCCCTAAATGTATTTACCATGATAAAATTGAATACAACTTGTGTATTATTTAACCCAAATGGCATCACAATGTACATAAATGACCCAAATTATATTTTAGTACTTTTATTATGGTGTTATTCTAGTGTGATCATAATTTTATGGTATCTAGATAAACCATCAATAAATGAATATATTTCCATAGCTACCATAATTTTTAATATTTACTTAGTGATGGGTATGTAGAATGGGTCATGTGAGCATTACTTTTTTTAACTCCATATGCTCAATTCAAATAAATATTTCACCCATTTTATTGTGTTGGATTACCATTAGGATAATCCATTTAATATCATTTACTATGGTGATTATATTATCAACCAACATTTAATCCAATTCAATTCTTACCTTGGCTTTAACATTCAAATTTAGTTAGTACGGTCTCTTTATTAATGGTTTTACATCATCCTTTAATTTTAATTAAATTATTCCAACCTCTTTATTAATCTATTCTTATTATATAAAATTTTGAGGAAAGAAATTCTCATATTATTATTATAGCTCAATCATTTTCTCAACTCCCTCTTTAGCCCAATGGTCTCTTATTTTTTTTATTTTAGGGTTTCCATATTTGGTTATGTTTTCTTATATAATATTTAGGGTTTTATATAAATATTGTGTTATATCTTACATAATATTAATTATTTTCCTCTCCACTTATATTTCAATATTTATGTTTTTAAGTTTATCCTCATCATTCTCTACTTCTTGTTTGGTTAGTTTTTATAGTATATTTTATTTTCAAGTCCTTTATTGGCTTTATTTTCCATAACTTTTTGTATTTTATATTAATTATCATAATAGTTTTCTACATATCCATATTCCAAATTATTTTTTATTTTGTTTCTCAGTATACTAAAGTTTATCTTTTCTATATGATCTAGCATGAATAAAATTGTCTTAGTTCTTTACAAAGCACAACATATTCATGTATTTGGGTCCCATAAGTTGAAAGTTTGAACAAAGTCAAATTTTAATTCCTCCAATTTGTAGGTCCCTCCATCTCCACATTTATTGGAAAATATACAAAGTCATAGGGTATGATTTGAAATTCCAATAAATTAATTATGCATAGAGTCTTTTATTAGTTTCTCTTTTTTCTATTCACAATATTCATTATTTATGATACATGACCTATGGTTAGTTATGCCCAAATATATTTTAATTTACCTAAAGTATTCTTAAAATTTGATGAATCTTGTTTTTAATATAATACTAAGGTTTTCCAATTTTTAATCATGGATTTATTATGTTCCACCACCTTACAATAATGATAATCATTGTATCATCGATATCCTGCATTATTATGTGTTCTATAGGAAATAATCTTGTCATTTTCTATAGGTAATCCTCCACATCCACTATTACAAAGGGTTAATCTCCTCTCAAGGTAACTTGTAGCTAGGGTTTTGAAGTAGAGTGTCAATTATATTTTATTATTGTCATTCATCTATCTCTAACCTATCCTATTCCCTAATGTTATCATTAACTAATCCTTCCTCTTATAATATAATTAATTATCTCTCTTTGTCTCGCTCTCATCTCTTATAAATCAATACAAATGTGTCATGATCATAATTGACCTAAATTTAATTAATTTGTGATTATATAGATTAAATGTGAACTATTCAAGACATATTTTGTTTGCTTTACTATAGTGTTATAGTTTTGTAATCTACATTGATACATTGTTATTATAATTTTTGAGATAATTATGGTTTAAATTTTCATTACAACATGAATATTATTGCTTAATATGTAATGATTTATTATTCAATTGGATGTTTTATTAAAATGATTTTAATGCATTTATTATATTTATATGTCTAAATACTATTGATATCTATTTGTTCACTACAAGGATAGGTATTTGATCTAGGTTGTGTTTAGAACTAAGCAACAAGAAAACAAGGAGAAATAACATGGATAAATGAAATAGTGAATTATATTACAATGTTTGAGCTTGTTAGTATTGATGACTTAGTCATTATATTTTTTATAATTCAAATGTTGTGTTATCATTTTATGTTCATTTTCATTATTAGTTGGTTTGTTTTGTTATGCCATACAACTTTAGTTGTTCCATTGGCTTGAGTTACCATGAAAATGGGGTTGAGATGTTTCTTTTGGTTTTGGGGTTTTATATTATTCATTTGGACTTGTCTTGGGAAGTGATTTAAACCTTAGGGAGACTTTGCCAAAATAATTGGCATGGCGGCCAAAGGGAATATAATACATTTTTTGCATGAAGGTTTTTAGGGCTTAAAATATAGTTTGATGTATTAATATTGAAGGCCATACAAGAGTTAATTAGATTAATTAGGGTTTGTCTAGTATATATTATTTAATTACATTATCTTTTACATAAGGGATTTTTGGTGTTAGTTTTACATAAAACCTGTGAGACTAGAAGAGAAGATGGAATTTATTCTGTGTTCAAATTCCAATAACCAAGTAAGTAATATTTTTTAAAATACTATGTTTAATTTTGAAAGTGATTTTTTAATGGCAAATCAAGTTAGTGTTTTAGCCATAAATATTGACATTATTATGATACATTATGGTGTTTATGGGTAAAACATAACTAGGGCCATGGATTTTGGTTTTATATTTGTTATACATGGAAGCCATGGATGGCTCATCAATGGATTTTATTGAAGCATCAAATGATTGTGATAGATATTACATTTTTTTACTGGCTATGAGTGGGTGTAAATTCACCATGTATATGTTTTTGGTTTATGACATGGGTTTTGAAACATTGTGAAGTCATTTTATTTTAAGTAGAAGATGCAACTTTGTTATGAGACTGTGTGTTGATTTTATTTGGTTCTTGATTCGAAACCCTTGGCTGAGTTTTTTTTCTAAGCCATTATTGAATGACTATGACTGTAATGTTGTTTTAAGCCATTGATAGCTGGTTTATCTTTAACTGTGTGGGTATTTGATTTTTTTTAAATATTTCAAAACCCTCAACTTGAATACAATTAAGTATTGTAAATAATCCTTGGAAATTTAACCTATTGTTTATTTCAAACCATTACCATACATTGGGAGAAATTGTATTTTGAGTCTCCATAGGAGTTCAAAATGATTTTAGGGTTTTGTGGAAAAGTAACATTTTAATTTGTCTGCATGATTTGTTTAAATTTTATTATATTATTGGGTCATTATTAGTGGCATAATATTGGAAATTATTTCAGTTCATGATTAAGTTTAATTATGTTTGAAAAACATTATTCTATTGATTCTTTTTTTAATTATGATTGCATTAATCATTACAGATGATATTTAAGATTTTACTATTTTTGGTAAAGTCTATTTGGTAAAAATGTGACCTATAGCTTTGTGTAATTTTTTAATTGGATGAAAAAGTTGCCTTCTTTTTATGAGTTTAATTTTAACTCAATAAAATCTATTAAGTTGGTATGTAAAGACAACTTCTAAATAAATCATGGCATACATATTTATAATCCATATTATATTATTGAATAGAATATGACCCATAAATCAAGAATCCTAAAATGTGAGTAGCAGTTGTAATCAGGTACCAATATAATGGATATTGGTGGGTTGGTTTATGTGGTTCATTTTCTATCTATTTTAAATGTTGTCAAACTTAGTTTGTTTCATTATCCTTTCTCCACCATTTATCTACTTTCCTAATCCATATCCAACGGATAGTTGGGGTGGTCTTGGGACACTTATGATTGGGCTCATTAGGATTGGTGAGGTGGGTTTAACTTCATTGGATTACATACAATGATTTCATTCATTTATTCTTACTTTGAGTTGTGATAATTGGTTGTAGATGAATTAAAATGCTTATTCATGTTTTAGATTATGGTAAAAGTAGGTTTTGAAGGGGCCCCGAAACCCTGTTACAGCATAAAGAATTAAAATGCTTATTCATGTTATTCATCATAATTATATTTAATACAAAGTAATCCATGTTATCATGTAAGTTACTTTATGATATGATCATAGTTAATCATTTGATTATTTTCATAATATTGTATTACTATTTAAATATGAAATTACATCAATTCATTAGTACTTTTTTAGAATAACATACATATGTGGTCTTTATCATGTTAATGGTAGTTAGACACTTACTTGGAATTAATATTTTGATAACTTTGATTAGAAATCAGTAACATTTTGAGTTTCTATGTGTTGATTTTATGTTGACTCATGACCAATAAATGTATTCATGTCTTTAGTTGTACTTATAAATTATTGGTATTAGAGTTTTGAATTACTTGGTTATTTAAAGATGTAAATAATTGTCATTGATTTTAGTTGTAAAGGTTAGTATGAGTATGACATTATTATTTTATTACATTGAGAATATGGGAATTGAAACATAATGCTAGTATGATAACTTACTTTGAATATTTTCAATATAATTAACTTTAATCTTGTAAAAGCTAAGTGACATTATTCTTTAAATAATTTATCTTATGATAAACATTGTTAAGTGTAATGGACTACATGGTTAGTTCTTAAATAATTCATTAAAATTAAACATAAATAAGATTAAGTAAATATTATACATATGTTGAAGGTAATTTGGCTATAATATACTCGTGAAAAGTTTAAAATGGATATGGGTATTCCTAGATAAGCATATTTTGATTGAGGATCAAATGTTCCATGTTCAAAATAGGCCATTACATATTTTTAACAAGTTGGTTCATATCCTTTAATGGTAAAAGAATTTAATGAAATTATATTTTTAATATAAGAATCTACATTTGAACTTAAAATAAGTAAGCTCTAATCTTAAATTAAGCAATGGAATAATAATTAAGTTAAGATCATAGATCTAAGACAAAGAGTAAATCTTTAAGAAAAATATTGAATCAAGACTTAATATAATTACATTTAGTCCATGAGACTAATAATATATATTGTGTCTATTTAACTCATGTAATATTTATGTTGATAATAATGAGAAATTTAAATCTAACCTCAATTATTATAGAATTCTTAGGCATAATTTTGTCATGAACTTGTACCCTAATTTTAGAATGGTAAGACGTTCCTAATCAGAACTTAAACATGGTTTTTGAAGCATCCCATGAAACTTGCACACTCCATGAAATAGTTTGTGTCAAAATTCATACATCAGTTTGCCTATGAAAATAAAAAGGTGTTCAAATGCTTTGGATTTATTTTAGAAATAGTATTTTTCCCTTTATCTCTATTTGTTACTTATGATTTGGTAAATCACACTTAAGCAAGCTTAGTAGATGATTCTCCTTTTGAATATTAACTTACTTTAGCACTATTTCCTAAACTTTGCTAAATTACCCATGAGGTACTATCTATTCTATAACATGTACATGTATTCGGGTAAGGATATAAGTTAGTAAAGACTCCATTAATAAGGCCAAAACATAGTACATGGATAGAGCTGAGTGGGTAAGACCACACTCACCCACATTTATCCAAATACTAGGTGGTTAACATGCTTCCTAATAAATTCATTGATGGGTTATATACTTTGTCTAGTTTTTGTGTTATCTATAACATAATTATGGATCTAATTATGTGTTCCATGCTAAAATCTAGGTGAATATTATTTTTTATATTATTTGGATTATCTTTTAAAAAATTGGTTGTGACATATTGGTATCAGAGTATGCTTTCTTATTTTAGGTAACTTTGGAAATATTTCTTATTGATTTCTACTGAGTTGTTTTATTTCACCATAGGATGGTGAGGACAATATATGGAATGATAGAAAATTTCATAATAAATTTTAAATTGGGGAGAGGAAGATGTCAAGGTTGTGGTGTCAATATTATTGAGAGACAGAAACCACCTCTTAAAAATGCCAATAATAATGTTGAGGCCCTTAAAGATGAGGAAAACAATCCCAATGTTAACCATGAGGTATTTTTGAATGGAATTATGACTACATTAAATTTAATTCAAACTAAATTGGACACCCAAGAAAAAAGGTTGAAATTTTTTGAAGGTATTCTAGCTAAAGAACTTTCAATTAGAGGTGAAAGGCAAGTTGATAAATAAAAACATTAGAATAACCTTGGTAATGTGCTTGATCACATCATTAAAAGGATGAAAAATTTACCTCCACAAACCTTTTTAGGTGAGGAATTAGATGATGTAGCTAACGCATAGTTAGTAAACCTATAAAATTATTCTAATTTTCATAACATGTCCTTTAATGTGAAGGCAAGATTAGCTTCCTTTTAGTTAGTAGGAGTTTTATCTCTTTAGTGTAAACATCTATGTGCATTAGAGGCTTACCAACCAATGAATCTTACCTATCCTACCTTTGAAAGGTAGTTTAGAAAGAGGTATCTTAGTTCCAACTTTAAGGAATAGAAAATAATTAATTTTCTGTTGTTGAAATAAGATAATATGGCTATGACTAAATATAAAAACATGTTTTTAAATCTCCTACATCATGTTAATTACATGTATGATGAAGAGACTAAAGTTAATAAGTTTAAGCTAGGGTTTAAATAAATATTAATACACAATGTGAATATGACTAATCCTAAGACTTTAACTATTGCTATAAAATTTACTCATATGACATTAAAAAAGAGAATGCTCATCAAAAGGTAAGACAAAAATTTTAATAGAATAGCCAACAATCTAAGAATAAAAATTTATCCCCTTTTCCTAATAATTTTAAAAATATGATTCTTATCTTAGATTTATAATGAGTTCGAATGGTTTCAATAAATTTTAAGGGTAAAATAAAATTTTCAATAATATGAATTCTTATAAGATTGATAATTTAAAAAGGAATCTAGATCAAGGTAGTCAAAATGTGTCTACTACTAGAGCTAATACTATTCTAGTGATGCCATAAAAAACTATAGTATGTTGGGAATGTATAGATAACCACTACCACAAAGATTATCCTAAGCTAAAATTCGGCAAATCATCTAATCACAGAGTGTATGTAGTTGTAGATAATAGAAACATGGACTTATAAGAAACTATTATTAAAAGTAGAGTTAAAATAAATATCTTTTCTATTTCAATTTTGTTTGATTCAGGAGAAATTGATAGCTTTATGGATCTTAAGTTAGTGACAACTTATAAGTTGAATCTAGTGATATTGAAGGATGGCTGAGATGTTGAGTTTGGCTCAGGTAAAAGAGTACCAATTACTAAGTGTCTCGAGAGAGTAAGCCTAAACATAGGTGTTTTTAGACCCAATTTAATTTATTTTTAGCTACTCAAATATGTTGATATTATCTTAGGCTTGGATTGGTTACAATAACATAAATCCACTTTGAATTATTTTAGTGAAGTGGTATATTCATGTAACAATTTATGAAAACCTATAAAAATTTAATATTTGTTAAATTAAAAGTAAGTAAGTTGATATCAGCATTACATTTTAATAAAGTGGTATGTAAATGTTACAAGTTATATATTATTTTGATGCAAAAAACTACACTTGAAATAGAAATGGTGTTTAAGGAAAGTCTATTTTGCAAGATGTTTTTGATGTTTTTCTAGATAAATTACCTAATTTACCTTGTAAACATTAATTTGATTTTTATTTTGATGTATTTCCAAGGATATCCCCTATATCTAATGCACATTATTATATTAATGTAACAAATTTTTGGGAGCTAAAAGCTCAATTACAAGAACTACTAGAAAATGGTAGTATTAAGCCAAGTGTGTCACCCTGGAGTACACCAATGGTATTTGTGAAAAATAAGTATGAAACTTATGATTGTACATTGAATATAACATGATTAATAAGGTTATAATTAATAATCATTATCCTTTCCCAAGGATAGATGATTTTTTTGATCAAATGAAGGAAGTGACTATATTTTCAAAGATAGACTTGAGATTAGGCTATCCCCAACTGAGGATAAAGGAATAAGATAATCATAAGACTACTTTTAGAATAAGGTATGGACATTATGATTTTATGGTAATACATTTTTATTTGACTAATGCACCTAATGTATTTATGAATTTAATGAATAGTGTATTCAAGGATTTTCTAGACAAGTTTTTTCTAGTATTGCTTGATAATATACTAATATATTCTAAGAATGTAGTTGAATATGAAAAATATTTGGGCTCAGTGTTATAAAGGCAAAGGAAACACAAACTATTTGTAAATCTATTTAAATGTGCTTTCTTTCAATCTAAGATCCATTATTTAGGTCATATTATATGGTATTGTTGTTGATTTAGAAAAGATTAAAGCTATTCAAGAGTGGCCTACTCCTAAAAATATACATGAAGTACATAATTTTATGGGACTAGATGGTTACTATAAAAGATTTGTTGAATAATTTTATAAATTAGCCAGCCCAATATCTTTATTACAATGTAAGGGCAAGAAATTTATGAAGACTTCAAAATGTGAACAAAATTTCTTAAATCTTAAAGAGTTATTTACTTATATACATGTACTTATTATACCAAGTTCAAATGGAAAATTTTAAATGTGGGTTGTTGCATCTAAAAAAGGCTTGGGTGGTGTATTAAATTAGTATGGTTTAGTTGTGGCTTATGATTCATAGAAACTTAAGGACCATGAGAATAATCATACCACTCATGACCTTGAGCTTGTTTCCATTGTTCATGATTTGAAGCATTGGAAACACTTTTTGTTGGTTAAGTATATTTAAGGTAAAATATGATCATTTTAACCTAAAATATTTATTTTACCATGATGATATGAATTCATGCCAATGTAGATGGATGGAATTTTTAAGTAATTTTGATATGAATATTTCATATGTGAAAGGTAAGGAGAATCATGTTATTTATGCACTCAACTGACACATGTATCTTGTTGCATTATATCTTATGCATAATAATTTCATAACTAAATTATTGGAGCAATATTTTTTTAATAAGCATTTCTGAGATGTAAGTGCAAATTTGGCTAATGAACCCATTGAAAATATTTTTTATGATTTTTTTGTTAATTTTGATGGTTTAATCAGACATTAAAACTAAATTTGTGTACCTTATTTTTGTGATTTAAGGAATATTTTATTGAAATAAGTTCATACAACACCCTATTTTACTCATCCTTGTGTCACAAAGATGACCCATAACCCAAAAAGGTTATATTATTGACCTAGAATGAAATATGAAGTTGTTAAATTTATTTTAAGATGTTTAGAATGCTCAACATGTGAAAGCTAAGTATTTTCATTTAAGTGAATTATTGTACCCTCATGATGTACCATGAGGTAAGTGGGCTATGATTTCTTTATATTTTATAGCTAGTTTCTTAAAATCTAAAATCAAACAAGATACTATTTTGGTTGTAATAGATAAATTTATAAAAGTTGGTTATTTAATTACTAGAAATTTGTCTGATGCTACATCTATGTTTTCTTCACAATTTGTGGAAAAAAATGTTACAATTTCATTGCATACCTAAAGTTATTATTTTAGATTGAGATAAACTTTTTACTTTGAGGTTTTGGAAAACTATGACTATCGCTTTTGGTACAAGGTTGAATTTTAGTTCATCTTATCACCCAAAAATGGATGGTCAGATAGAAATATTAAATTACGTCATAGAAGTCATGTTAAAAATGTATGTTATGGATCATTAAGGTAAATGGGAAGATTATTTATACTTGGTTGAATTTTCTTATAATAATATGTACCATATAGTGATTAAAGTGGATTGTTTCAAAGCTTTTTATAGACATAAGTCTAGAACTCTACTTGGTTAGGCAAATTTAAAAAATATGACTACTATTGATTTTGATGTTTTGTAAGATTATGATATGAAAATGAAAACTATAAGGTATAATTTAAAGGCTACCTCTGATATAAAAAATTATTATGTTGATTTGAAAAGGACACCATGTGAATTCCAAGTGGAGTATAAGGTTTTTCTACGTGTTAGACCATAAAAAAGTTTAATTAAATTTGGAAAGTCTTCTGAACTAGCCACTCAATTTGTAGGACCCTTTAAAATTTTAGATAAAATTAGTCCTATTACCTACTAACTAGCCCTTACACCTACCTTGTCTCAAATTCACAATGTGTTTCATGTTGATTTATTGAGAAATTATATTCCTGATCCATCTCATGTTTTGCATTAGACTCATCTTTAGGTTTTAGAATAGGAAAATATGCAGTTGGATGTAATGAAGATCCTAGACCATCATAATGTTAAATTAAAGAATTGTGATATTTACCAAGTGTTGGTTTAATGGGATATTTTATCAAAAAGAAGTTCTATTTGGGAAGATGAGAGTATTTTTAGACAACATCATCCTTGCCTACTTTGATAATTGGGATGGATATTTTCCAATTGGGGGAAGATATCATGACCCTAATTGACCTATATTTAATTCATTTGTGTTGATATAGATTCATTATGAATTATTTGAGACATATTTTATTTGCTTTATTATGGTGTTATAGTTTTATGATCTACATTGATAAATTTTTATTATAATTATTGAAATAATTATGAATTACATTTTCACTACAATATTGAATAATATTTCTTAATGCGTATTGATTTATTATTTAGTTAGATGTATTATTTAAATGTTATTATTGTATTTATTATACTTAGATGTCTAAATGCTGTTGATAGTATATTTTTTGACTACAGGAATAAGTATTTAAGCTAGGTTGTGTTTAGAACTAAACAATATGAAAACATGGATAAATAAAATAATGAATTCTATTGTAATTTTTGAGCTTGTTAGTATTAATGATTTAATCATTATGTTTTTGTAATTTAAATGTTGTGTTATTATTTTATGTTAATTTTCATTATTAGTTGGTTTGTTTTATTGTGTCATATGATTTTAGAGTCATGCCATTGGATTGAGTTACCATGAAAATAGAGTCAAGATGTTTCTTTGGGTTTTTAGGTTTTATTTGGTTTATTTGGACACAGTCTTGAGATGTGATCAAAGCCTTTGGGAGACTCTACTAAAAAATTTGGCATGGCAGTCAAGGAGAATGTAATACAATTTTTGCATGAGGTTTTTCAAAGCTTGAACTATATTTTGATGCATTAATCTTGATGTCCATGTGATATTTGAGTAGAGATAATTGAGGTTTTTTTGGTATATATTATTTGATTGGTTTTTTCATTGCATAATGGATTTTTGGTGTTGGTTTTTCATAAAACTTGTGAGACTAGAAGAGAAGAGGAAATTTATTTTGTGGTCAAATTCTAGTAATCAAGTAAGTAATAATTTAAAATTATATGTTTAATTTTGGAAGTAAAATTTTAATGGAAAAACAAGTTAGTGTTTTAGCCATAAATATTGGCATTTTTTTTATGTTATGGTTTTTATGGGTAAAACCCTAACTAGGGCCATAGTTTTGGTTTTATGTTTATTATACATGGTGCCCATGGATGGATCAGCCATATATTTTGTTTAAGCATATAATGACTATGTTTAATATTATATTTATTTTGTTTTTTTAGTGGTTGTGAGTGCGTGTAAACTCAAAAATGTATATGTTTTTAGTTTGTGTCCTAGGTTTTGAACCACTGTGAAGTCATTTTATTTTGAGTAGAGGCTACAACTTTGTTATGAGACCATATGTTGATTTTATTTCATTCTTGAATTAAAACCCTTGGATGGGTTGTTATTTTCTTGAAACCATTGTTAAATGGACATGGTTGGGTTGTTGTTTTTAAAGCCAATGATTTAATGACTATGGTTGCATTATTTTTGACTATGTGGGTATTTTATTTGGTTTTATTTAAAAAACCCTAAATTGAATACAATCAAGTTTATTAAATAAAATTTAGAAATTTAACCTACTAGTTATTTTAAACCATGGCCATACATTGTGGGAAATGATATTTTGAGTCTCCATAGGGATTTGAAGTGATTTTAAGGCTTTGTGAAAAATAATATTTTATTATTTTATTTTGTCTACATGATTTGTTTGACTTTTGTCATACTGTTGGGTCATTATTAGGTTGATTTTGGTTTATGGAAATCATGTTGGAATTAGTGGCATAATTTTAGAAATGATATTAAAAATTATTTAAATCCATGATTAAGTTGAATTATGTTTGAAAGAAATTGATCTATTGATTATTTTTATTTATTATGATTGCATTAATCATTGCATATGATATTTAAACTTTTGATATTTTTGGTAAATTCTATTCAGTCAAAAATGTGACCTATAGCTTTACGTAAGTTTTTAATTTATTAATTTTTAATTGGGTAAAACTATTATATACTTTTTATGAGTTTAATTTTAACTTAGTGATAACTATTAAGTTAGTACATGAAGATGACTTTCAAATAAAGTATGGCATATAGATTTACAATCCATATTATATTATTGAATAGAATATGGCCATAAATTGAGAAACTCAAAAAGTGAGATACAGTCATAATCATGTACCAAGTTAATGGATCTTGGTGGGTTGGTTTACATGGTTCATTTTCTATCTATTGATCATTTTTTTAATGGTGTTAAGCTCACTTTGATTCATTTTCCTTTTGCCATTATTTATCTACTACCCTGATCCATATCCAACTGATGGTTGGGGTGGTCTACACTTATGGTTAGGATCATTGGGACTAGTGAGGTGGGTTTAGCTTCATTATATTATGTGTAATGATTTTATATATTTATTCTTATTTCAATTTATGATAGTTGGATGTAGATGAATTTAAATGATCATGTAATTATTATGAATTTAATTTATGGTATTCATCATAGTTGTATTTAATACAAAGTGATGTATGTTATCATGTAAGTTAGTTCATGATATGATGGTAGTTGATAATTTAATTATTTGTGTAATATTGTATTACTTTTTAAATATGAAATTACATTGGTTAATTAATACTTTATTATAGTAACATAGATATGTGGTCTTTATAATGTTACTAGTAGTTAGACACTTATTTTGGAATAATTAGTTTGATAACTCTAATTAGAAAGTGATAGCATTTTGAGTTGCTATGTATTGGTTTTATTTTGACTCATGATAAGTAAATGTATTCATGTATTTGTTTGTACTTGTAAATTATTGGTAGTGTGGTTTTGAATTACATGGTTATTTTAATATGCAAATAATTATCATTGAATTTAGTTGTAAAGGTTAGCATGAGTATGACATTATTATTTTATTACATTGAGAATATGGGAATTGAAGCATAATATTAGTATGATAAATTACTTTGATTGTTTTTAATATAATTAAACCTAAGCTTGTACAATATAAGTGATGTTATTATTTGAATAAGTTATTTTGTATAAGCATTATTAAGTATAGTGGTATATGGGAGCTCCTAAAGAATTCATTAAAATTAAACTTCAATAAGATTCAGTAAATTACATGCATATGTTGATCTTGATTTTGATATAATATACTCATGGAAAGTTTTGAATGGATATGGTTATTCCTAGCTAAGCTTATTATGATTGAGTATCAAATTATCCATGTTTGGAATAGGACTTTGAATACTTTTAACACGTTGGTTCATATAATTTAATGGTAAAAAAATTTGATAAAATTATATTTTTATTATAAGAATCTACCTTGGAACTTAAAAACAAGTAAGCTCTAATATTAAAATAAGTAACACAATAATGCTTAGGCTAATATCATGGATTTAAAATAGAGTAAATATTTAAGAACAAGATTGAAGTAAGACTTAATATAAGTACATTTAGTCCATGAGACTAGTAATATATATCAAGTTTGTTTAACTCATGCAACATTTATGTTAGTAATAATGGGAATTACAAATCTAACCTAAGTCATTATAGAATTATTAGGCATGATTTTATCATGAACTTGTAACTTAATTTTAGAATGGTAATATGTTATTAATCATAACTTAATCATGGTTGTTGAATAATCCCATGAATCTTTCATACTTCTTGAAGCAGTTCATGTCAAACTTTATATGTCAATTTTTATTGTGAAAATAAAAAGGTTTTCAAATGTTTTGCACTAATTTTATAAATAGTCCTTTTCCCTTGATATATATATACTAATTTTTATTTGGTAAATCTTAATCAAGATTAGTATGATGATTCTTCTGTTGAATCTAATCTTATTTTACCACTATTTTTTGTAACTCTATTAAATTACCCATGAGGTACTAGCTATTTTATATCTTGTATAGGTACTTGGGTAAGTGAATAAGTTAATAAAAACTCCACTAGGAAGCCACACCATAGTACATTGATAGAGGTGAATGGGTAATACCACACTAATCCAATCTATCTGAATACTAGGTGGTTAAAATTCTTTCTAATAAATTCATTGATGGGCTATGTACTTGGTCTAGTTCCTATATTGGTTGTAACATAGTTATGGATCCCATTACGTGTTTCTATGATAATCTTTGTATAATTTTTTTTTTGTTATTATTGTTAAGATTATCTTTATAAAAAAGGTTGTGGTTGTGATAAAATATTATCTTATAATTCACACCCTTCCCAAAGGTTGGTGTTTCTCCCAACATTTTTTTTATTCTATCACTATGTATGATTTCTTCTCAATTATGTCCTATTATATTTCCTTCCTAAATTTATAAAATATTCTATACCAATTACATCTTATAATTATCTTATCCTATCCTTATTTTATCTTCTATATCATCTTATTCATCTATGTTCTCACTAATTGCTATGCCTCGTTCATTATGGGTGGTACTTATTTCCACCATATGGTCTTATGTGCCTAAGGTTTTGAATATTTATAGGGATAATTTATTTCTCATATGACTTATAGTGTTACTAATGCTAACTCATTTTTTTTATTTTTAGAGGAGTGACATTTTATTTTCAACAGCAAGATCTTAATTGGTAGCAGTTAGATTGGTATCTTCCATAGTCCTAGTTATTCTTATTATCCTATCTTATCTTTATTTATTGTGAATTTATTTCCTAATATCATATCTAATTTTATCTAATTTTATTTGTTTTCTCATTTAATATTTTACAATTATTATCTTTTACAACTTTTCATTATAATCTATTACTAATCTCATCTTAACTCTCTTTATTAATCTATGCTTAATGTTATACCTACCTTTCATGCTACCTACATATTATTTAACTTAGCCCAACCTTAAACTAAATTTTATGATAAATTACATCCCTTGAGTATCCCCCTTGTTTTTTCATGCCATCCCTTAGGTGCCTATCTCGTAAAGGAACTATTTTCCTAAATTTACCAATCCTTTATCTAAAAATACCTTGTGAATCACAAACATTACTCTTTTAAAAAAGCCTTTCCATTTACACTTCTATGAATTCATATTCTTGGTGTAAAATCTCATAAAACCTTTAAAATCCCAAACTATAAAAACAAAATTAAGTGTAGGCTCAAACCATTAGTCAATTGCTTGAGTCCAAGGTGCATCAATGCTTTTGAGGACCTCAAGATCCTCTAAAATGCACTTAATTAGTTTTTTAATCTAAATTATTCATTACTTTATTTTTTTAATTTGTCTTAGTTTCCAAGGAAATAATATATTTATAAAGGTGACCCAAAATTCTTCTTCTTGTGGTCTAAAAAATATATATTTACTTTAGGCAATGATTCACTAGTTTTGTTTATTTTGGAGTGGGAATAAAAATAGTACTTTTCCCATCACTCTTCAATTTTTGATTACAAAAAATCTAATGAGTAATCTTATGTATAAATTAAATAATTAAAGTCCATTTGGAACCACCAAATGTTGATATAAAATATACAAATTGGTTATAGGTAGTTATGCAGTTCGAGTTGACTCTAGTTAAAGATAATTTAGTGTAAAGGCTAGTATTGTGTGAGATTAGTTGTTATGTACATTATTAAAATTTTATAAATAGGTGTATTAATTCACATTCATAGTACATAGTACAAATATATTTCATACTCAAACTCTATTTATTTACATATAATCAAAACAACCTTTGCATTTCCACACATCTCTTTAATTTCTACCTCTACACTCGCTAATTGATTATCACTCTCTTCTATGATAATACAATTATCTCTAAAATTTGTGTCCTCTATTTATCTCTTATCTCACTCTACTAATGTGTATCATATAATATTACAATATTGTATTATAAATACCAACTAGATACCTTATACAACTCAATGGTCATATATTTATAAGAAATGTCTTTTCTTCATATATATTGCTTTTTGTTAACACAAGTGAACAAACCATATTGAATTTTATATGTAATTATATTCCTCTATCTCTCCATCCTAGATATTTATTGTATTTTTATAGAATATCTAAAATATTTACGGTGATTATATGTAAACAATGCATATTTTTAAAGAATTTTTACAACACTTTCTCTAATATTTTGATAATTTTATAGTGGTAAATTAATTTATTAATATTATTTTTTACATATTAAATATAGTATCATAATTAAAATATATAATTTGACTTTGGTAGTAACAAAAACATTAATGTTTTTTTAAGTGTCACTTAAATGATGGTCATTTTAAAATTATATTAACAATTTCATAGGGTTTTTTTATTTATTTTTATTGGTCAATAATAACTTGTCAAAGTTAAATAAAGTGATCATTGTTTATTTTTGTCCACTAAATCATGTTCCTATCATAAATATTAAAATTTCAATCTTTCTCTTTATATTGGATGCATTTTCTGAAAAAATAATGTCCTTGAAAATTTTTATGGAATAAGTTATATGTTACATAAGCTAATGATAAACATGGTAACTAATGAAATTATTAACATTTACATTGTCTATGATCAATTGGAAATGATCAAAGATAAAGGATAAAAAATCAAAAATCATTAAGAGGCCTAGTGATCATTGTAAACATATGTATGTATTCCCCGCAGTGAAATTGAGTCGTAAGTGATTTTTTGGTGAAAGGATAAATAGTCACTAGAAGTGAAATTATGGATAGTTGTGTTTGTGTATGTAGGTGATAAATTAAATTAAAGGTGAAAATTATTTTCCATTGAAACACCCAACACTCACTAGAAGTGAAATCATAAATAGTTGTGTTTATGTATGTATGTTATTGCTTGATGCAAAATACACATCTAGTTTATTTTTATGTATATGTGTTGATTTACATTTTTTCATAATATGTATAATGAATTTCTTGTCCTTATATCTATATTAGAGGGGGAATGATAGGAATACTAGATTTTGACATAATATTAATTTTTTCTGAATTGAACTAGTTATTATAAAAACTCACTAAGTTTAGTTGAGTGGTTATAGGAGATAAACAATGAGTCTTATTTTATAAGAGAAGACACTTCTATGAAAATATATTTATGATTGAATAATTATATTGAATAATTATTTTGAAAGATCATACCAATCTAATATCACATCTAGGTGGATCATTTTCATTTTTTTTCATTCTTACTTTAATCTTCACATCATCATACATTTTAGTGAATATTTTATCCTAGTTGTATCCATCAACCTGATATAGTTTTCCTATTTTCATAACTATGTTAGCCAACCTGATATAATTTTCTAGTTTTTACGAACTATATTAGCCAAACTAATATGGTTATATGTATTTTCAAACTATATCATCCATCAAAACATAGTTTTGTATTCATCAACTATATCAGCTTGCTCACTGTAGTTATTTTTTTCAATCATATTGTATCAGCTAGCCCAATATAAATTCTTATTTCTTACTTATCAATCATCTTGATCTAATATATTTTTAACATTTTTGTGTAACCAATTACATCATCTACCTCAATATTCTTTTATTTTTCTCTTTCAAAATGTAACATATTTTGGAAAAAATTGAAGAGAAAATCTGTTAGGATTTTAAAGTATTTTATGACAACAATCCTAATGTTATAGAATTAACTAATCTTGATAGATTATCCAATAAAATCCATGCCTTATCATTTTATTATCTACAAATATCTTTTTATAATAATTATAACATGGATTCCATTAGATCTAAACACTAAGATCCATATGATAACTTTAAGAAACTATTTTAACCTTTTAGAGTTTTACTTATGTAAATATTACATTTGATTAAAGGGATGAGTAGTCTAAATTAGTGAAATATTTTACATAAAATAAGCACTAATTTGTTATAAATTTTGAATAACTTTGACTTAATCAAAATAGTAATAAATATGTGAAAATAAAGACTTATTTGAAAAACACCTGATATAGAAGAAGTGAGTGTTATAAACTAAGATATGAATAGGTATGAGTATCATCAACTAGATCTTTGTATCAGAACCCCTCTTGGATAGTGGCACCACATTTGGATAGTATAACCAAGTGGATCTAATATGTTTGAAATGGTGTTAGTGTCCTCTATGTAAGACTAATCTAAAAAATTTGGGTACACCTATGCCTATATTTTTGGGTCTTTTTCCTACATGTACAAAGTTTGAAACTTTGTATTATACCTATAATAGTTGATTTATGATACAAACCTTAATCCTCCTTGTAATTAGGGTATGAACTAAAAAATATGTTCATTAGTAGGATAGGATGGACATCCTCAACACCCTATTTTGAAGAGACTTAACTACATACTAATACTCATAGGAGGGATTAATCCTGATGTATTTCTCCCCACCATAGTGTTAGTGCAAGTGCAAGTGATGCTAGAATGATAGTGGTCTTGAATGCCTTGAGTGTTCTTGAGATTCGAAATATAGAAAATGTATGGTTAGGGTAGTTGTATATGGTAGTATGCAGAAGTAGGCTAGAATAGGAATTAATAACCTTGATTTTGCTTAACTTGTTTCATGTTTGAATAGGTATTTTGCATCTAATTTCAATCTAGTAGATAGAGGTATAAAAGTCATGTATTAATAGTGTTATGTAGCTTATGTAGATAATAAAAGATGCTTAGGCTAACCTTAAGAGGGTTTTAATTTTTACAATATTTACATTCAGGAAAGATAGAGTAAATCCCCATGTGGCTCTAGTGTCCTTAATATGTCACTAATTTACAGCTAGCAGACAACTAAGCATGAAGGGATAGGATTGGTAAAGCAGGGTCTAAGACTACATTTAAGATGACTAGGGATGTCTATGGTCCACATAAAAGATGGGAAAGTGTGATAATAGGCTCTAAGATAGGTCTATGGCTAAGCTAGGAATATGTTATCTCAAGTAGCACTCTTAGTACTTAAATACCACTTTTAGGTGATTACATTCCCCCCCCCTTTATGCTATTAATGAAAAAAATTGAAATTACTAGTATAAAATAAAAAATAAGTGTACATGGACTTACCTAGGAAGTGAATCCCATGAAGCTAAGTCTGAGTATGTGAAGTTGGGTCTATATATATGAAGCATGATCCAAATCATGATGCAAATGAAACATATATAAATCAATCCTTAAGAAATATCAAAATTAAAATACTATACTAATAAAAAAGTAATTGAGTAAAACTAAGTGAAGAGATGGGAAAGAGGAAAGGAATGAATACACCTTTTGCATATGTGAACCAATGCATGAACCTAAGAAAAACCTATGTGTGCATGTATATAATGATCAAATAGTTGAATAGATTGGATTGAGCTAATAGTTTGCTACCTCTGTTGCGTGGCTTAATAATTCAATTATGTTTTGACTCCATCATTTCCTACCCCTACTTGGTGGATTACGACCTATGAATAACTTGGATTGGACTGATAGTGTGTCCAACCCTTTCATGTGGGTGGATCAATAACTAAAGTAGGATATGAATCCATTATTACCCACCCATGTGTATAGATGAATAAAAAACTAAACTATGCAAAGTGATATAAAAATATAACTAATTATATCTAACTATGTATGTTAGATCTACAATGACCCAAGTGCATTAAGAAGCTCTGGGCCACTTGGGAATGCCAACCATATCCATTTTATCAAACTATGTAAATGAGCATATGAAAAAAATGTGTTGTGTACATGCCAACAATCTAATATATGAATATATTGATTATGGATTGAGTTGTAATAACTATATCTGAGTATCTAAACTAAATATAGGGATGATCATGTCATGAAAAATTCCCCAAATCTAAGCAAATAACATGAATTTGAGCTGAATTAGTGTGAATCTAAGTAAAATCTAAGCATAAATATCAAACTTATAGTTAAATATATGTAAATTTGTATTATACCCAGTGTACTATTCTAGCTAATTTGAACTATCTTGAAACTAGGGCTACTAGATAATAACAACACACCTTATATAGTAGTACCATGTGGTGATAGTATACCTATTGGGGTGATAATGTTTATCTGGTCTAAAATATATCATTGTACTAATTTTTGAGTAACTGTATTTTCCTATGTTTACCTATGTCTAAATTTTTTAAACTGAGCTTGTGTGCTGAAAAATATTTTGTGAATGCAATATAAAAGCTTGATCTTTATGACAAACCCTTGTGAATTCCCCTTATTTTAAGTGTAGTTATTGAATATATGTAATAATTATCCTAAAAATAAATATATCTACAAAATGTGTGTTAGCTGAAGCATATATGATAATTTCATGATAATCAAATATAATATATAAACATAACATCAAGATGTAAGATAATATGAGAATAAGTATGTAATGTAAGATGTATGTCATGTCTAAAATTACACAAGGGTGTCAAAATAGATGTAATAAATGTATGTAACAACAAATTTGAGTAAAAATGAGTAGCTACCTAAGGGTATGGGGCATGATTTCCAACATGGCACAAGTTGGAAGGGTAGATGCATGAGGTCCCTCAGGGAATTAAAAATTGGTGTGTGTAACAAGAAAAGACAAGTGTCATGGACATGAAGCATATAATAAATCTTACATATAAAACACTTGGGGTACATAAAATAGGATAAGGGTGATAATACAAGGGCATGGACACATGTCACTAAATATATGAAAAGATGACATACAAGGACATGTTCAAATGTCCACATATGCAAGTAAGAAGTAAGTTGGCTTAGAGTGACATTGAAATAAATGATCAAATGTCCACATAAACAATAAATAAATCAATAAAATATACATGGGCACATGTCCAAGGCATACATATTATGAATAGAAGTGGCATAGAGAAAAAAAATAATGGCATATTCAAATGCCCTCGAATAGAAGAAACATAAAATAATACAATCAAATCTAAACTATGAAAGCTAGAAATGAAAGCATGTATGAATGTATTACAAATATTTGTAATAGCTAAGATGTACATATGTCAAGTCTAAAGTAGTAATAGTCAATAAAAAATCTAAGTATGAGTATCAATGATCAATATCAAGATATAACAATGCTAAAACTAGATTGTGTATAATGTAAGGATAGAACCTAGTAATAGAAACTGTGTATAAGATGCCCCCAAGTGGGCAAATGTTTCAAATGAATAACCATGAATCATTGTATATACTCTTAATGGGTAGATGATAGAAATTATGTATCACTATAGTGGAATTGAGTCTTGTAAGTAATATATAAGCACTTGATAAGAATAAGTGAAGCATGTATGTATGATAAAATTGACTATACTAATATAGCTAGCATATGTATTGTCTAGAAAATATAATAAGTGTAAACATAGAAATACATACAATCTATAAATTTTGTGTTTTTTGAGTAATATTTAATTTTTTTTTGTGTTTTGGAAATTTTATATTAATTTTGTAATTTCTATATATAAGATCTGGACAATCAAAATGAAAATGAATTGTGCATTGTTTGTATGTAAAAATCTCCTTAGGTGCATGATGTTCAATGTGTTTTTGATTGCCTTGCCATCAAGTGAAGCTAGATGGTATACTTTTGGGCTAAGATTTTATGTGATGATGTATGGTCCAATATAATTTGATTTTAACCTTCATTTATTTTATTCCTTGGCATTGTAATTTCTAAGATTTTATTTTAAAACCAAATCATTAATTTTGAATTCCCTATTATGGACTTGGTTATTGTAAGTTCTATGGATTCATTTCTGATAAGTCTAAGATGTTATACAGCCTGAATACATGTGTGATCAAATTTTTCTAATTCTTGGAGGTGTCTCTCTTTGTACTAATCATTTTTGATGATCAATTTTAAAGATACCCATAAAAAGGGGATTTTTAACTCCAATGGGATGATAGATTTTGTTCCATATACTAGTGAATAAGGAGTAGCTCCTGTTAGTGTATGTATATTGGTGTGGTAAGACCATAATGCATATATAAGTTTATTAAAGTTTTGAATAGTCTAAATTAATGAAATAATATTCATAAAATAACCACTAATTTGTTATATATTTTGACTAGATTTGACTTTCTAAAAATAATAATAAATATGTGTAAATAAATACTTATTTGGAAAACACCTAATACAAAAGATCAAAGTGATAGAAAATGAGATATGAATAGGTATTATTATCATAAATTATATCCCTATATCATAACCCCTCCTAGATAGTAGTACCACATTTGGATAGTAGCACCATGTGGCTCTATTGTCTTTAAAATGGTGCTAGTGTCCTCTTTGCAAGATCGCTTTGAATTTTTGGCTACACTTATACCTATGTTTTTGGGTTCTGTTCCTATAGATACAAAGTCTAAAACTTTGTATTTTTCTTATAATAGCTAATTTATGATGCAAAATATAATATTCCTTAGTATTAAGGCATGAGTTGAAAAGTGTGTTCATTAGTAAGATAGGTTGGACATCCTCAACACCCCAATTTGAAGAGAGATGCATACATGCCAATACTCTAAGGATGGATCAAGACTAATGTATTTTTCCCCACCTGAATACTAGTGTAAGTGAATTTGATGCTAGAATGATATTGGTCTTGAATGCCTTGAGTGTGCGTGAGATTGGAAATATGGAAAATATGAGCTTAGGGTAGTTCTATATGGTAGTATGTATAAGTAGGGTATAATGGAGATTAATAAATTTTATTTTGATCTAATTATTTCCTATTTGAATAGGTATTTTGTATCTAATTTCTATCTAGTGGATAGAGGTCTTAAATTCTTGTATTTATAGTGCTATGTAGCTTGTGCAGATAATAAAATATGTTTGGCTAAATTTAGGAGGGTTTTAATTTTAAAAATATATCCATTTAGGAATGATAGGTTAAATGACATTAGTTCCATTTTGGAGACACTAGTGCCATGTGGATCTAGTTTCCTTAATGTGGAACTAATGCCCAACTGGTAGACTACTAGGCACAAAGGACTAGGATCAAGAAATGAGGATATGAGATAATGTTTAAGCTAAGGATGATTATGGTCTATAAAAAGGATGGAAAAGTGTGATAATGGCTCTAGGATAGGTCCAGGGCTAAGCTAGGAATATGTTGTCTCAAATAGCACTCTTAGTACTCAAATACAACTTATAGGTGATTACAGAAACCTATATGATGTCACCTACTTTAAGACCATGAGATTGAAGATGGATGTGACATAGATTATACAAATGAAATGATAATATTTTTTCAAGACTATCTTGAGCACAAGGGAATGGACCCTAAAAATTTATAGCACATAATGATGGAACCCCATGTGGAATATCCTCCTTCCCCTACTCACATTTTTTTCTAGAAGGCTTAGGTAAAATCTATTTATGACTTCCTTCTTTCCTTATTCATCCACCATGTGTAGTATAACTACTAACATGGTGGGTCTTTTTTTTAGTTGGCCTACCCAAATTTATCATGTTAATACCACACATAGTGCTTCCTAATAAGTCACTCAAGACTCTAATTCAACCCAAAATACCATTGATCCTAACAATATCATCTTAAAAATATTGACGTAAATGGATAACATGCAATCTACTTATAATACTCAAATCATGCAAATGGAAAACTAACTTATGAAAATGCAAGCTAAGCTTCAACATGTTTAGTGGGGAATTCTAAATAAAAAATCACCCTCCCTCTAGATATTCTCTTGGAATCCTCATTCTTTAATCCATACTTCATAATAAATTCATAAAAAACATTCAAAATGATCCCTTAGTCCCTCAAATAACTAAAAATTTTATTAGTGGAATTACTCCTATGATTTCCTATATTATATCCATCGATCCTTCTTTGCATTTGAATACCTATAGTAATCATTCTAAGGACTATATTAAACTTAACACCTTTGTAGCTAAGAAAATACTAGTCAAAATGTTTTATAGTGATGATTTAGAATGGAATAATCAACTAAGATCTAAATATATTTATTTTTGTAATACTTAGTTAACACACTGGTCTAATATTTTCAATCCAAAGACTTACTTGAAAATAACTTAGTTCACTTTATCCACTTTAAAAATGAGATTGACCAAGACTTCATTAAATATTGGAAAGCCTTATAAAACAAAGTTAAGCACAATATGATGGAATAAAATTTCTTTCACCTCTTTACTATTGCACTAAATTTCAATTTACAATACATTGTTAGGACTCTTGCTCAAAAATAATTGGTGGAATAATTATATTAATCTAAATGATAGGAATATATCCTAAAATAATTTAATCCTTCCCAAATTAAGCCTATAACTTAAATTCTTATGAGACCTAAAAATAAGCATGCTATGAACATTGGTGTCTCTGATCCTTATGATTATAAGATAATAATCCATGCCATTTTTCCTATAAACTTCAATGAAGTAACTCTTTCCCCACCTATAATGGGAATTTTTATTTAGCCTACTTCCTCCCTCACAAGTTCACACTAGTGGGGTCTATGAACATATTACTCTTGATGAGATTAAAAATGTATTCTTAGACCCTCACATAGAGTTTTTAATCATTTTGATCCTAATAACCACTGGTATGATCCCTAAATTATTTTTTGTTTCCATGATAATTGGGGTCATCCCCATGAATCTTGTAATAAACTCAAATAATTATCATTTGAGGGTCCAAACTTTGATGATGAAGCCATGATTAAAGAGTGTCACCAATCCTATGATAAGGTATCTAAGGATTATGAATCTAAGGTCGGGTGTGAAGCACTTCACCAAGCCAATGCTCACATTACCATATATTACGAACACTTCCAAATCATAATCATAATCTACAAACTAACAATCTAATTCAAACCTCTTCCCAACTAGTAATTATTGTTGCTAAAACCACATGTATCCCTCATTCTTACAATGATGTAAAATACTTAGTGAACATGCAAAACATGACATGTTTCTTATATTTATCCTTATCCTTTTTAACTCATGTTCCTCATCTAGATTATATAATAGTCTAGGTTTATCTTCCACATAATTTTTCATCTATTATATCTAAATAAGTTATCACTTTTTTATTTCAAATAGCCCAATTGTATTGGTCAGCTTGATAAATTTTAGCATGATATATTTTATTATAAATATTATTATATTATCCAATCTAATATATCTCTTTATTTATGTAAATATATTAGCCAACCCAATAAATTAATTTTATTCCATTCTCAGTTCAATAGTATTGGCTATACTGATACATTCCTTCATTTCTATATTAGATCCAAATATATTGACCAACTCAATACAATATGTTTATTTGAATAGTTATATTTCAAATATATCATCCACCTTGATAAAATCTCCTTAGACCATTATTATCCAAGTACATTAGTCAACCTAACACATTTTTTTACCTAATTTTGATTATATTATATCAGTTAGCATGATACAATCTATTTCTAAGATTTTTATGTCACCAATTTCATCATCCATGTTGATAAAGTTTCCTTGGTAAAAATTTAATATAATATAATTAATAGGATCATACACTTTATCGAACTTACATTCATTTATTTATGCTTCATTTATAGCTACATAAAATTAGTTATCAAACTCAACCCTTCTTTTTTAGTTCTATTTGGCTAACATTAACCTTGATTAGTGGTATCCCATAAAAGATCTCTATAAAATCCCATCTTAAATTATATTTCCTTAGCTGATGAGGAATTATCCATGACATTAAAATCATAATTTGCATATTTTATTTGGCATGAAAATTCATTGACCACCACCTATGGGGTAATAAACTACCTTTCCTGGGTATGAGGAAAGTATTGAGTATCAATGTGAATAGATGTTTATCTATGTCGATAAAACTATAGATATGAATATCTCTCTTAAATTTCATATCACATCTATGATTCATTATGAAATATTATTTTATGTGCAATACCTTCCTTTATTTATTAGTGTTTAATTAGGTGACATCTAAGTCAAGCATTATTTTATTTATGAAGACTCTGGTACTTGTGTCACCTCTTTAGTTTGTTAAAACCCTAGGATATTCCAAATGTAATTTTGAGTTTATGCCTAGTGTGTGCAAAGGATATGAATGAATATATATTCCTCCATTATGATGTATTTTTATTACAATCATGATACTCATATTAATGTTATTTTTAATATCATGATATTTAACTTCTATTTATCTTATAACATTTTCTTGGTTATCCTTGGACTCATCATATTACTTAGGTTATGGCCCTTTCTACATGCCAATGTGTGAATATTCCTTATGTGGGTTTTATATATAATGAAAAGGTGATACTAACCATTGAAATTTTTAATAATTCCAAGAACATAATGTATATAAATCCTTTTTGTTGAACTTTTACCTAGAATACCATTTCATGAGTAACAACACATTAACTATCCCATCAATTCAAATAAAGGTTATAGTGGTCACCCCAAATTTGTGGCAATATTACACAAAATATACTTGATTATGATGATGATGATACTGGTGAGATTATATTGAAAATAAATACATCAAATCTTCCTCTTAGTATTGTATCTCATTTACTACCTACTTTGCAACCCTGTTTTCATAAATATCCAACTAATGAGTTTGCTACTTTTGTGGTTATTACTAAGAATAATTATTGAAATATACATCATATTCATGTAGTGGTTGAATAAATTTACATGGATCTCACAAATATTGATTATGATAAAGGTTACACCTTATGTGACCCTTAATTTTTTTTTTATCCTCGATCCAAGGATATGAAAATCCTATATTATTATTCTTCCCTTCAATGTTCTTATGATAAATTTTCACTTTCATATTACACTAACGTAATTTATTTTTTTTTATGTATTTTGATTTTTACCTTGAAGTTTCATAAAAAAAATTATTCTTCATTTTATGTTGATAAGTTTGATATGGAGTTAATTTATACTACATGCATAGTTTTATTCAATAATATGCTTCTTTAGAGATTGATTAATGATCAATCTATGAATATACCTTATTATTTCACTAGATAATTTTATCCTTTGAGTTGTATTCCTATAGATATGTTGTCTATGCACATATTGACACTTCCTAATATATAGTATCATGTGGAGGATCAATACAGTAAAAGATCCTTTTATTTTTCTCCACATTCTGATCCATTTGATGAAGTTGATGAAATGGATAATTTATTCCCCAATACATTTCATTGTGTCCATCCTCATAGATTATCTATAACACCATGCTCACTAACCTAGGTGGATGACTATTTTTTATAGTTTCACAATGTCTATGGTAATTTAGTTTAAGAGTGTAATTCCTACTATATATTTCTAGTAAAATAGAAACCAAAAGGCTTAGCCCCTATAATGGATAGTTGGTCACCTAGATATTCTACTCCTAAGTGCTCAGGGTGTTTCCATGGGACTAATACACTTTCATCAACTAAATATATAGCTATTATATATTATTTAGATGTAATTTATCTTAAGACAATTAATTTTCCTCTTCAAGTAAACATGTCACCTCTGAAGATTAAAACTACTTATATCCCCAAAAATATGGAGGTGTACTATCTTTGTCACAAATTTCATAAACATTATATATATATATATATATATATATATATATATATATATATATATATATATATATATATATATATATATATAATTTTAGATATATTTTATTAACATTTCATAGAGTTTCTTATGTCCCTACCTCAATATCACCAACAATATTTTCATGGCCCATCGAGGATAGATGAGTAGCCACCTTTATAGCTAGAACTTGCCCTTAGACTAGAGGATGTATGTTTCATTTCTTATCAAGTGACATAACATATTCCTCTCATATTTCATTCTCATAAAAAGGCTCCATGTTCTCCTCCTTATATCATGCGTAATTTTTCTTTGGATCTCATCCACAAGTAACTCCTTGCATGAATCTCATAAAAATTAGAAGAGACTATGGCTTGAGTTAGATATCAGTTACAATGATATTTGAAATATGTTATAAAGGATGTATGTATAGATATTAAATTTAATTTTTGAGAATATGTTTCACATTTTTAAATGATTTAAACTCAAGTTATTATCTTTACTATGTGTGATGCTCATTATTTATATATTTATTATACCTAGATCTTTACATTTCAATACTTTATTTTTAGCATATTAATTACTTTATATAGTTTTATTGCACCTTAAAATCATTAATTATTTAAATTGAGACCAATCAATATCTTATATCTTCCCCCTCTTTTGTTTTTATGTACAATAAACCTTAGTTTCCCTTATGGATCTTTATTAGCACCTTTAAGTTTTATTTTCAGCATTTTATTTTCCCTCTCTGTTGTGATGGTTTACAATCAAACTTTGTTTCCGTTGTGGATATTGGGTAGAAAATTTGAGTTTAATTTCAAATATTATAGCATATTTAAAATAATACTTTGTTTCATTATGACTCTTTTGTATCTTTTTACACTCCCCCTCTTTTGGGATAATTTATTTTATCAGTGCCTATGCTAGACCCTTTATAGGTTAATATAACTTCTCTAGTGACATAATTATCATATTTCATAGTGTTTATTTTATTTGGGTTTCCAAATCCATGATCTGACTCAAATTTCCATGTACTTTCATATCCCCTCTTTTTCATGGTCAATTTTGAATCAAAACTCTCTCTTCTTATGGCCAACACTAGCACACTCTCATTGTATCACATGTTTACACATGGATAAATCTTCCATGGTCCCCATATTTCTCTGTCATTTCACTTGAGGAAAATTTAATTTTAATATTTCACTAATTTATATGGTGAAATTATAGTAATATTTACTCACCTTGGTCTTTAGTTTCACTTTTTTAACAACTAAGTGTAGGTTCTCTTGTGTTAGTCATATTTAGTAGCCATTCTTAGTTTGTCCAAATTTTTATGGAGGAAAAAAAAAAGAGTTAAAATATTTTTTTATTATAAAATTTAATGTTAAAATATAAAATAATTCTAAAATTTAGATCACACTAAAAATGTGATTTTTTTGGCACATATCCTATCCTGGTCGAAGCTCAAACTCTATAGTTGGCCTCATGATAAATTCAAGGTACATTGGTGTGTGTTATGATAATACATTAGGGTATGAATTATAATTATATCATTATTTATATACCTTATTAATTTTTATTTCCACATACTTTCTCACACCAATACCCAATCTTCACAATAGATAAACCATTTTATAAGGGGTCCTGAGGAGAGGAGAGGGAAGGTAGGATCATTTTATTTTTCATGTATGTATCCTTAGTGGGATAATATATATCTACTAAAAATTTTATCTCAATATTATCCTTACTAGGTGGGGTCATATATGTCCTTGATGTCGATAGTTATTATCCTTTCTTTCATGATTACAATGTATTGTCTTCACTAAGGATTTATACATCACCCTTATGGTGCCTTGCATTAATTTCACCTCCATCATATCTTTTCAAATATCCCATTTATGGATATAAATTTTATTTTATCATTTCCCTATCACATCCCTCTTAAAATACATTTTATTTGGATTTGACTCTTAGCATTCATTTATAATACCTTTTGGCCTTTCAATTTGTGAGTTGCATTATAATGCCTTCATGAATATAACTAGACCTTCCTAAAATATTACCATCATCATTCATTCCCATAAAATCTATACTATAATATTCATGTTTGTAAATGATCATGTTTTTATACACATTGATTTAGCACAAACAATGATTTTGATTTTTCACTCATCAAAATCTTTGCTTTCATTTTCACACGTCCTTGTTTAATTCTAGTGTTCACTTCTCTTAAATTGGATGTATTTACAACCAATTTTATTTTTCAATTTGTTAAATATTATTTTACATGTATATTACATTAGATGACACTTTACCCATTTATTTCATATTCATGTTTGATTATCTTTCACATTTTCTTACATTGGATATCTTCTTTTATAGTTATTTTCACATCTTAAGTTTTTCTTTGCCTTTATATCAATGTGAAAATTATTATTTTTTTCTTAAAATGTTTTGAATATCTTATGTTTAAATTTAATATTTAAATATTAATTACATTTTATATGTTTTTCATTCATTTATTCCTTTTATTTATTCACATCTTTTGCTGATTTTTCTATCTACTTAAGATGTCATTTTTCACATTTTATTTTTTGTTATTTTTGACCATGCAGTTTCTCACATTTTATATAAAGGAATAAAATATTTATCACATAATAACATATTCATAGCATGATATTACAACCATAGTATGTGCTATAATGAAAAACCATAAGTGCATGCCCTTGTATAAAACATAAATGATAATATATACATTTTTGTCAAAAGTTTATGTTATAAATATACATATAAAATATAATACATAACTAGCTATATGGTCTACCTTCATCCCCATGTGGTGGGTTAGGCACCATGCTCCCTAATAATCCAACATATTTAGATACCTAAACTTAATTATCTAGTGTTTGTTCCTAAAATCATAATCCTCAAAGATCTCTCCATGCTCCTATTAGATCTATCCCCAATTAGTGTGATTAAGCCTAAATCAATATATAGGTGGAAAACATTGAGATCAAGTCCACCTGTATATTATATACATGTTTCAACCCTACACTATCTCCTCCTACCAATTTTTTTTGGAGTAGCAACATGTTTTTATCATTGCATGTCCCTTACAGTAACACAAACCTATTTTAACTAGCTAGCATATTATATAGCCAAAGGAACAAATGGATCCCACATCTACATAATGTTTCACTATGGTAGCATGTCATATAATATATTATGATGTGGTGTTTCCACTATATCCCACCATGTCATCACCACTATTGTGTCTATAAAATTAAACTAAATTTAACATTATGTATCCATATATAATGAATATAAAAGTAAATATGTCACTAGTATTAAACATATATTTCTATAAGTCTATAATAATAAAGTGATATTAGACACATAATGCATATAATATGGTATCACCATCTACCCTACCTCCAAGGACAAGCCTACTATCCTAACTTAATCCTATTCAATATCATACCCACATCTCATGTTGGACCACAAATACCTAAACCCCTAATGATTGTAATTGTCCCTAGATGATCCATTTATCTTGTCATAATAGCTCTTCATGTGCTATAAAAACATTAGGATTAACTCCCATATACTTTGATACCCTCACATATTGATACTATTGATGTCACCTCCCACTACATGGGGTACAATGGGCTATATAAAATAGGACATCATATGGTATGCCTTATCCCCTACTCCCCATAGCTCATGTTAATGTCTCACCCAATGGGTTGGGGTTGCCATTGTTGTTGTTGGGTGCACTAATCAAAATTTTCCAAGCACATGATCACATATATATGGATCTAACCATTAGGTTTATTATCCTATGTTCTAATAGCTCACTCACCCAATGGTGGATGGCCAAGATAAACACTAATCTATTATACCCTGACATAGCCTCCATATGATATGCTCCCTATAAATAGACTCCAAGTCTAGATAGAGATAAATCTATCTCAAACCTTAATCCTATACTCACATATCCTTACACAAGGTAGTTGGTCCCTAATATAGCATATAATACCTATTGGTTAGTACATTATAAATCAATCATAGACCCAACACATGAATAGTTTCACTAGTACAATAGTTTACTAGCCCTTTCTCTACATTAAAATTATTAGACAAGTTGTACCCAAAAGGTAGCTCCTATATCATACATGATTCCTTATTATAATGAGTATTATCATAAAGTAATAATATAAAATGTCATAACCCTATATAATTTATGACACATCACTTGTATGATCATAATATTTATGATGACTTTTCCTATATCCATAATTTAAGACATAGAAAGAAAAGAGTTTTGTGAAAAGCTTGTGCTTATCATGCTCATCATATCATATATCCTATAAGGATAGCCCCTAATTATCTATCCATATAAAATGGAATTTTTTATTGCATTAATGTGCTCTCAATGGGTTGAATATAGATCGCATGCATATCCTCTAGGGTGATGGTGACCTCTACTATGTACCCATCCACAACTCATTTAAACATGTATGTGATACCCTTCAAGCACCCGAGGAACATATGTATATGTTATGTTCTCAATGGGACCCAACACATCTCCATGCTCCATCAAAATCCAAATATAATCATCCTCTATCCACATCCATAATCTTGTCTAGTAATTCATGTAACAAAATCACATCCAACATCCTCCAAATGTATCACTATCTCTACAAAATATTAAAAAATAACATCTAGTTTATATCTTTGATAAAAAAAATGTGAAATAAAATTAAAATCTAACTAATTTTACATAAAATTAAAAATGAGAATTATCTCTATTTTATTAAGTATTTTCACTATCTTTTTAACACTTTAGCCAGCTATAATTTATATTATACCAACAATGTATTTTATACTAGATTGTATCAGCTATAATTATATTATATCACCCATCTAGTTCCCTCCCATATCATCAGATAAAGATTTATTATTTAATACAGGTTTTATTTCATTGGTAATACATGTATTGTATAGTCCATGTAATTTTTCCTAAATTGGTAGTGATCTATTTCTTTTTTATATTGTATAAGCCCTATCATTCAAAACTGACCATGCATTTTCATGTTATAGTATCAGCCATAATTTTTTCTATTTTAGACACTTATTTCCCCTAATATATTATATCAAACATATAGTGAAATATCATACTTTTTCATTGGTTTTCCTAAATAAATGTATTGGCCATCTAGGGCTATATTGGTCACATTTACAATTTTTTCCCACATAATTATATCATCTTGGCTGATACAATTTATTGGTAGTGGTGATTTCTTATTTTGTCCCTAATAAATACCCATAGGCTTAAATTTGAGGTTTGGTTTCCTACCTATCATAATCTACATTTTGATTCTTTTGACG